>JAWCTZ010000440.1:0-41426 GCA_036850595.1 Rhyacichthys aspro | reverse complement strand
GCCCCTCCGTATGAAATAGACCTCTCCCTACGTCCAAAAGACCCCTCCGTACGTTCCAAAGCCCGTCAATATTTCCCAAAGGCCCCTCTGTACGAAAAGAACTCCTCCATACGTTTCAAAGGCCCCTCTATACATCCCAAGGACCCATCCGTACGTGCCAAAGCCCCTCCGTGTGTCCGAAAAAGCCCCTCCGTACAAAAGAGACCCCTCCGTACGTACAAAAGACTCTTCCGCACGTTCCAAAGCCCCTCCATATGTCCGAAGGCCCCTCCGTATGAAATAGACCTCTCCCTACGTCAAAAAGACCCCTCCGTACGTTCCAAAGCCCGTCAATATTTCCCAAAGGCCCCTCTGTACGAAAAAGAACCCTCCGTACGTTTCAAAGGCCCCTCTATACATCCCAAGGACCCATCCGTACGTGCCAAAGCCCCTCCGTGTGTCAGAAACGCCCCTCCGTACAAAAGAGACCCCTCCGTGCGTACAAAAGACTCTTCCGCCGTTCCAAAGCCCCTCCATATGTCCGAAAGGCCCCTCCGTATGAAATAGACCTCTCCTACGTCAAAAAGACCCCTCCGTACGTTCCAAAGCCCGTCAATATTTCCCAAAGGCCCCTCTGTACGAAAAAGAACCCTCCGTACGTTTCAAAGGCCCCTCTATACATCCCAAGGACCCATCCGTACGTGCCAAAGCCCCTCCGTGTGTCCGAAGCGCCCCTCCGTACAAAAGAGACCCCTCCGTGCGTACAAAAGACTCTTCCGCACGTTCCAAAGCCCCTCCATATGTCCGAAAGGCCCCTCCGTATGAAATAGACCTCTCCCTACGTCAAAAAGACCCCTCCGTACGTTCCAAAGCCCGTCAATATTTCCCAAAGGCCCCTCTGTACGAAAAGAACCCTCCGTGCGTTTCAAAGGCCCCTCTATACATCCCAAGGACCCATCCGTACGTGCCAAAGCCCCTCCGTGTGTCCGAAACGCCCCTCCGTACAAAAGAGACCCCTCCGTGCGTACAAAAGACTCTTCCGCACGTTCCAAAGCCCCTCCATATGTCCGAAAGGCCCCTCCGTATGAAATAGACCTCTCCCTACGTCAAAAAGACCCCTCCGTACGTTCCAAAGCCCGTCAATATTTCCCAAAGGCCCCTCTGTACGAAAAAGAACCCTCCGTACGTTTCAAAGGCCCCTCTATACATCCCAAGGACCCATCCGTACGTGCCAAAGCCCCTCCGTGTGTCCGAAACGCCCCTCCGTACAAAAGAGACCCCTCCGTGCGTACAAAAGACTCTTCCGCACGTTCCAAAGCCCCTCCATATGTCCGAAAGGCCCCTCCGTATGAAATAGACCTCTCCCTACGTCAAAAAGACCCCTCCGTGCGTTCCAAAGCCCGTCAATATTTCCCAAAGGCCCCTCTGTACGAAAAAGAACCCTCCGTGCGTTTCAAAGGCCCCTCTATACATCCCAAGGACCCATCCGTACGTGCCAAAGCCCCTCCGTGTGTCCGAAACGCCCCTCCGTACAAAGAGACCCCTCCGTACGTACAAAAGACTCTTCCGCACGTTCCAAAGCCCCTCCATATGTCCGAAAGGCCCCTCCGTATGAAATAGACCTCTCCCTACGTCAAAAAGACCCCTCCGTACGTTCCAAAGCCCGTCAATATTTCCCAAAGGCCCCTCTGTACGAAAAAGAACCCTCCGTACGTTTCAAAGGCCCCTCTATACATCCCAAGGACCCATCCGTACGTGCCAAAGCCCCTCCGTGTGTCCGAAACGCCCCTCCGTACAAAGAGACCCCTCCGTACGTACAAAAGACTCTTCCGCACGTTCCAAAGCCCCTCCATATGTCCGAAAGGCCCCTCCGTATGAAATAGACCTCTCCCTACGTCAAAAAGACCCCTCCGTGCGTTCCAAAGCCCGTCAATATTTCCCAAAGGCCCCTCTGTACGAAAAAGAACCCTCCGTGCGTTTCAAAGGCCCCTCTATACATCCCAAGGACCCATCCGTACGTGCCAAAGCCCCTCCGTGTGTCCGAAACGCCCCTCCGTACAAAGAGACCCCTCCGTGCGTACAAAAGACTCTTCCGCACGTTCCAAAGCCCCTCCATATGTCCGAAAGGCCCCTCCGTATGAAATAGACCTCTCCCTACGTCAAAAAGACCCCTCCGTGCGTTCCAAAGCCCGTCAATATTTCCCAAAGGCCCCTCTGTACGAAAAAGAACCCTCCGTGCGTTTCAAAGGCCCCTCTATACATCCCAAGGACCCATCCGTACGTGCCAAAGCCCCTCCGTGTGTCGAAGCGCCCCTCCGTACAAAAGAGACCCCTCCGTGCGTACAAAAGACTCTTCCGCACGTTCCAAAGCCCCTCCATATGTCGAAAGGCCCCTCCGTATGAAATAGACCTCTCCCTACGTCAAAAAGACCCCTCCGTACGTTCCAAAGCCCGTCAATATTTCCCAAAGGCCCCTCTGTACGAAAAAGAACCCTCCGTACGTTTCAAAGGCCCCTCTATACATCCCAAGGACCCATCCGTACGTGCCAAAGCCCCTCCGTGTGTCCGAAAGGCCCCTCCGTACCAAAGAGACCCCTCCGTGCGTACAAAAGACTCTTCCGCACGTTCCAAAGCCCCTCCATATGTCCGAAAGGCCCCTCCGTATGAAATAGACCTCTCCCTACGTCAAAAAGACCCCTCCGTACGTTCCAAAGCCCGTCAATATTTCCCAAAGGCCCCTCTGTACGAAAAAGAACCCTCCGTACGTTTCAAAGGCCCCTCTATACATCCCAAGGACCCATCCGTACGTGCCAAAGCCCCTCCGTGTGTCCGAAACGCCCCTCCGTACAAAGAGACCCCTCCGTGCGTACAAAAGACTCTTCCGCACGTTCCAAAGCCCCTCCATATGTCCGAAAGGCCCCTCCGTATGAAATAGACCTCTCCCTACGTCAAAAAGACCCCTCCGTACGTTCCAAAGCCCGTCAATATTTCCCAAAGGCCCCTCTGTACGAAAAAGAACCCTCCGTACGTTTCAAAGGCCCCTCTATACATCCCAAGGACCCATCCGTACGTGCCAAAGCCCCTCCGTGTGTCCGAAACGC
The DNA here is from genome assembly GCA_036850595.1 of Rhyacichthys aspro. Lineage (NCBI taxonomy): Eukaryota > Metazoa > Chordata > Actinopteri > Gobiiformes > Rhyacichthyidae > Rhyacichthys > Rhyacichthys aspro. The sequence continues at coordinate 38,346 of JAWCTZ010000440.1, read as the reverse complement.
CCCTCCGTACAAAAGAGACCCCTCCGTGCGTACAAAAGACTCTTCCGCACGTTCCAAAGCCCCTCCATATGTCCGAAAGGCCCCTCCGTATGAAATAGACCTCTCCCTACGTCAAAAAGACCCCTCCGTACGTTCCAAAGCCCGTCAATATTTCCCAAAGGCCCCTCTGTACGAAAAAGAACCCTCCGTACGTTTCAAAGGCCCCTCTATACATCCCAAGGACCCATCCGTACGTGCCAAAGCCCCTCCGTGTGTCCGAAACGCCCCTCCGTACAAAAGAGACCCCTCCGTGCGTACAAAGACTCTTCCGCACGTTCCAAAGCCCCTCCATATGTCCGAAAGGCCCCTCCGTATGAAATAGACCTCTCCCTACGTCAAAAAGACCCCTCCGTACGTTCCAAAGCCCGTCAATATTTCCCAAAGGCCCCTCTGTACGAAAAAGAACCCTCCGTACGTTTCAAAGGCCCCTCTATACATCCCAAGGACCCATCCGTGCGTGCCAAAGCCCCTCCGTGTGTCCGAAACGCCCCTCCGTACAAAAGAGACCCCTCCGTACGTACAAAAGACTCTTCCGCACGTTCCAAAGCCCCTCCATATGTCCGAAAGGCCCCTCCGTATGAAATAGACCTCTCCCTACGTCAAAAAGACCCCTCCGTGCGTTCCAAAGCCCGTCAATATTTCCCAAAGGCCCCTCTGTACGAAAAAGAACCCTCCGTGCGTTTCAAAGGCCCCTCTATACATCCCAAGGACCCATCCGTGCGTGCCAAAGCCCCTCCGTGTGTCCGAAACGCCCCTCCGTACAAAAGAGACCCCTCCGTGCGTACAAAGACTCTTCCGCACGTTCCAAAGCCCCTCCATATGTCCGAAAGGCCCCTCCGTATGAAATAGACCTCTCCCTACGTCAAAAAGACCCCTCCGTGCGTTCCAAAGCCCGTCAATATTTCCCAAAGGCCCCTCTGTACGAAAAAGAACCCTCCGTGCGTTTCAAAGGCCCCTCTATACATCCCAAGGACCCATCCGTGCGTGCCAAAGCCCCTCCGTGTGTCAGAAACGCCCCTCCGTACAAAGAGACCCCTCCGTGCGTACAAAAGACTCTTCCGCACGTTCCAAAGCCCCTCCATATGTCCGAAAGGCCCCTCCGTATGAAATAGACCTCTCCCTACGTCAAAAAGACCCCTCCGTGCGTTCCAAAGCCCGTCAATATTTCCCAAAGGCCCCTCTGTACGAAAAAGAACCCTCCGTGCGTTTCAAAGGCCCCTCTATACATCCCAAGGACCCATCCGTACGTGCCAAAGCCCCTCCGTGTGTCCGAAACGCCCCTCCGTACAAAAGAGACCCCTCCGTGCGTACAAAGACTCTTCCGCACGTTCCAAAGCCCCTCCATATGTCCGAAAGGCCCCTCCGTATGAAATAGACCTCTCCCTACGTCAAAAAGACCCCTCCGTGCGTTCCAAAGCCCGTCAATATTTCCCAAAGGCCCCTCTGTACGAAAAAGAACCCTCCGTACGTTTCAAAGGCCCCTCTATACATCCCAAGGACCCATCCGTACGTGCCAAAGCCCCTCCGTGTGTCCGAAACGCCCCTCCGTACAAAAGAGACCCCTCCGTGCGTACAAAAGACTCTTCCGCACGTTCCAAAGCCCCTCCATATGTCCGAAAGGCCCCTCCGTATGAAATAGACCTCTCCCTACGTCAAAAAGACCCCTCCGTACGTTCCAAAGCCCGTCAATATTTCCCAAAGGCCCCTCTGTACGAAAAAGAACCCTCCGTGCGTTTCAAAGGCCCCTCTATACATCCCAAGGACCCATCCGTGCGTGCCAAAGCCCCTCCGTGTGTCCGAAACGCCCCTCCGTACAAAGAGACCCCTCCGTGCGTACAAAAGACTCTTCCGCACGTTCCAAAGCCCCTCCATATGTCCGAAAGGCCCCTCCGTATGAAATAGACCTCTCCCTACGTCAAAAAGACCCCTCCGTACGTTCCAAAGCCCGTCAATATTTCCCAAAGGCCCCTCTGTACGAAAAAGAACCCTCCGTGCGTTTCAAAGGCCCCTCTATACATCCCAAGGACCCATCCGTGCGTGCCAAAGCCCCTCCGTGTGTCCGAAACGCCCCTCCGTACCAAAGAGACCCCTCCGTGCGTACAAAAGACTCTTCCGCACGTTCCAAAGCCCCTCCATATGTCCGAAAGGCCCCTCCGTATGAAATAGACCTCTCCCTACGTCAAAAAGACCCCTCCGTGCGTTCCAAAGCCCGTCAATATTTCCCAAAGGCCCCTCTGTACGAAAAAGAACCCTCCGTACGTTTCAAAGGCCCCTCTATACATCCCAAGGACCCATCCGTACGTGCCAAAGCCCCTCCGTGTGTCGAAACGCCCCTCCGTACAAAAGAGACCCCTCCGTACGTACAAAAGACTCTTCCGCACGTTCCAAAGCCCCTCCATATGTCCGAAAGGCCCCTCCGTATGAAATAGACCTCTCCCTACGTCAAAAAGACCCTCCGTGCGTTCCAAAGCCCGTCAATATTTCCCAAAGGCCCCTCTGTACGAAAAAGAACCCTCCGTGCGTTTCAAAGGCCCCTCTATACATCCCAAGGACCCATCCGTGCGTGCCAAAGCCCCTCCGTGTGTCCGAAACGCCCCTCCGTACCAAAGAGACCCCTCCGTGCGTACAAAGACTCTTCCGCACGTTCCAAAGCCCCTCCATATGTCCGAAAGGCCCCTCCGTATGAAATAGACCTCTCCCTACGTCAAAAGACCCCTCCGTGCGTTCCAAAGCCCGTCAATATTTCCCAAAGGCCCCTCTGTACGAAAAAGAACCCTCCGTACGTTTCAAAGGCCCCTCTATACATCCCAAGGACCCATCCGTACGTGCCAAAGCCCCTCCGTGTGTCCAAAAGCCCCTCCGTACAAAGAGACCCCTCCGTGCGTACAAAGACTCTTCCGCACGTTCCAAAGCCCCTCCATATGTCCGAAAGGCCCCTCCGTATGAAATAGACCTCTCCCTACGTCAAAAAGACCCCTCCGTGCGTTCCAAAGCCCGTCAATATTTCCCAAAGGCCCCTCTGTACGAAAAAGAACCCTCCGTACGTTTCAAAGGCCCCTCTATACATCCCAAGGACCCATCCGTACGTGCCAAAGCCCCTCCGTGTGTCCGAAACGCCCCTCCGTACAAAAGAGACCCCTCCGTACGTACAAAAGACTCTTCCGCACGTTCCAAAGCCCCTCCATATGTCCGAAAGGCCCCTCCGTATGAAATAGACCTCTCCCTACGTCAAAAAGACCCCTCCGTACGTTCCAAAGCCCGTCAATATTTCCCAAAGGCCCCTCTGTACGAAAAAGAACCCTCCGTACGTTTCAAAGGCCCCTCTATACATCCCAAGGACCCATCCGTACGTGCCAAAGCCCCTCCGTGTGTCTGAAACGCCCCTCCGTACAAAAGAGACCCCTCCGTGCGTACAAAGACTCTTCCGCACGTTCCAAAGCCCCTCCATATGTCCGAAAGGCCCCTCCGTATGAAATAGACCTCTCCCTACGTCAAAAAGACCCCTCCGTACGTTCCAAAGCCCGTCAATATTTCCCAAAGGCCCCTCTGTACGAAAAAGAACCCTCCGTACGTTTCAAAGGCCCCTCTATACATCCCAAGGACCCATCCGTACGTGCCAAAGCCCCTCCGTGTGTCCGAAACGCCCCTCCGTACAAAAGAGACCCCTCCGTACGTACAAAGACTCTTCCGCACGTTCCAAAGCCCCTCCATATGTCCGAAAGGCCCCTCCGTATGAAATAGACCTCTCCCTACGTCAAAAAGACCCCTCCGTACGTTCCAAAGCCCGTCAATATTTCCCAAAGGCCCCTCTGTACGAAAAAGAACCCTCCGTACGTTTCAAAGGCCCCTCTATACATCCCAAGGACCCATCCGTACGTGCCAAAGCCCCTCCGTGTGTCCGAAACGCCCCTCCGTACAAAGAGACCCCTCCGTACGTACAAAGACTCTTCCGCACGTTCCAAAGCCCCTCCATATGTCCGAAAGGCCCCTCCGTATGAAATAGACCTCTCCCTACGTCAAAAAGACCCCTCCGTACGTTCCAAAGCCCGTCAATATTTCCCAAAGGCCCCTCTGTACGAAAAAGAACCCTCCGTACGTTTCAAAGGCCCCTCTATACATCCCAAGGACCCATCCGTACGTGCCAAAGCCCCTCCGTGTGTCCGAAACGCCCCTCCGTACAAAAGAGACCCCTCCGTACGTACAAAAGACTCTTCCGCACGTTCCAAAGCCCCTCCATATGTCCGAAAGGCCCCTCCGTATGAAATAGACCTCTCCCTACGTCAAAAAGACCCCTCCGTACGTTCCAAAGCCCGTCAATATTTCCCAAAGGCCCCTCTGTACGAAAAGAACCCTCCGTACGTTTCAAAGGCCCCTCTATACATCCCAAGGACCCATCCGTACGTGCCAAAGCCCCTCCGTGTGTCCGAAACGCCCCTCCGTACAAAAAAGACCCCTCCGTTCGTACAAAAGACCCTTCCGTACGTCCCAAACAACCCTCCGTACCTCCCTAAGGCCACTGAGTGCATAAAAGACCCCTCCCTAGGAGGAGAAAGAGCCCTCTGTAGGTTCCAAAGCCCCTACGTATGTCCCAAATAACCCTCCATGCGTCACAAAGACCCCTCTATACATCCCAAAGACACCCCTGTACGTTACAAAGCCCCTCCGTGTGTCCGAAAGGCCCCTCTGAACGAAAAGGACAACTCGATATATCCAAAAGCAACATCCGTACATCCCAAAGACCCCTCCGTACGTCACAAATACACCTCCCTATAAAAAAAGTCCATCAGTAGATCTGAAAGACGCTTGTGTATGTTCCAAAGCCCCTCCATATGTCCGAAAGGCCCCTCCGTACTTCAAAAAGACCCGTCCTACATTCCAAAGCCCCTCAGTATGTCCCAAAGGCCCCTCCGTACGAAAAAGACCCCTCCATGTGTTCAAAAGATCACACCCTAAGTCCCAAAGAACCTTCCGTACGTTCAAAAGACCCCTCCGTACGTTGCAAACAACCCTCCATAACTCCAATAGGCCCCTACTTCAAAAGACCCCTCCGTACGTACCAAATACACCTCGGTACAAAACAAATCCCTCCATGCGTCCCAAAGTACCCTCCGTATTTCCGAAAGACCACTCTGTACATTGCAAAGAGCCCTCTGTACGTTCCAAAGCCCCTATGTATGTCCCAAAGGCCCCTCCTTATGAAAAAGACCCCTCTATACGTCCAAAAGCACCATCCATACGTTCCAAAGACCCCTCTATACATCCCAAAGACCCATCCATACGTTCCAAAGCCCCTCCGTATGTCCGAAACGCCCTTCCGTTCAAAAAAGACCCCACCGTATATCCAAAAGACCCTTCCGTACGTCCCAAACAACCATCCGTACCTCCCAAAGGCCCCTCTGTGCATCCCAAATACACCTCTGTATAAAAAAATCCAATGAGTACATCCCAACGACCCCTCCGTACGTTCCAAAGCCCCTCAATATGTCCCAAAGACCCCTCTGTACGAAAAAGAACCCTCCGTACGTTCAAAAGATCACGCCCTATGTTCCAAAGAACCCTCCGTACGTTCCAAAAGCCCCTCTGTACATAAAAGACACCTCCGTAGGTCCCAAACAACTCTCCATACCACCCAAAGGCCCCTGAGTATGAAAAAGACCCCTCCCTACGTCACAAAGCACCCTCCATACGTTCCAAAGACCACTCTGTACGTCACAAATACGCCTCCATATTAAAAAAAAACCCTCCGTACATCCCAAAGACCATTACGTACATCCCAAAGATCCCTCGTACGTTCCAATGCTCCTACGTATGTCCCAAAGGCCTCTCAATACGAAAAAGACCCCTCCGTACGTCCAAAAGCACCTTCCGTACGTCCCAAAGACTCCTCCGTATGTCCCAAATACACCTCTCTATAAAAAATTCCCCGCTGTACGTCCCAAAGACCCCTCCGTACATCCCAAAGACCCCTCTGTATGATCCAAAGCCCTTCCATATGTCCGAAAGGCCCCTGCGTATGAAAAAGAACCCTCCGTACGTCCAAAGACCCCCTCCGTACGTCCCAACCAACCCTCCATACCTCCCAAAGGACCCTGAGTACGAAAAAGACCCCTCTGTAGGTCCCAAAGACCACTCTGTACGTCACAAATACACCTCGGTATAAAAAAATTCCCTCCGTATGTCCCAAAGACCCCTTTGTACATCCCAAAGACCCCTCCGTATGTTCCAAAGCCCCTCCGTATGTCCGAAAGGCCCCTCCGTATGAAAAAGACCTCTCCGTAAATCCAAAAGACGCCTCTGTACGTCCCAAAGCCCCTCAGTATGTCCCAAAGGACCCTTGGTACGAAAAAGACCCCTCCTTATGTTCAAAAGATCACACCGTATTTACTAAAGAACCCTCCGTATGTTCAAAGGTCACACCGTATTTCTCAAAGAACCCTCTTACGTTCCAAAGGCCCCTCCGTACGAAAGCCCCTCTGTACATCAAAAGCCCCAAAAAACCCCCCTTCCCTTCACCCCAAAAAAACCCCCCCACCGCCAAAAAACACCTCCGTGGAAAGAAATCCCATCCTTAGGTCCCAAAGACCCCTCCGTACATTCCAAAGCCCCTCAGTATGTCCCAAAGGCCCCTCCGTACGAAAAAGACCCCACCGTACGTTTAAAAGACCACACCGTATGTCCCACAGAACCCCCTGTACGTTCCAAAGACCCCTCCATATGAAAAAGACCCCTCCAAATGTCCAAAAGCACCCTCCGTCCGTCCCAAAGACGCCTCAGTGCGTACCAAATACACCTCGGAACAAGAAATACCACCTCCGTACGTCACAAAGCACCCTCCAAATGTCCCAAAGACCACTCCGTACATCTCAAAGACCCCTCCGTACGTTCCAAAGCCCCTACGTATGTCTGAATGGCTCCTCCGTACAAAAAAGTCCCCTCCGTACGTCAAAAAGACCACTCTGTACTTCGCAAATACGCATCTGTATAAATAAATCCCCTTTGTACGTCCCAAAGACCCCTCCGTACATCCCAAAGGACCCTCCGTACGAGACAGACCCCTCCGAATGTCCATAAGCACCCTTTGTACGTCCCAAACACCCCTCTGTATGTCCCAAATACGCCTCCGTACAAAAAGACCCCTACGTACGTCCCAAAGACCCCTCTGTACGTCCCAAAGACCCCTCCGTATGTCCAAAAGGCCCCTCGGTACAAAAAAAAAGAGCCCTCCATAAGTCCAAAAGACCACTCCATATGTCCCAAAGAACCCTCATATCTCATAGCTCATATCTGCAGTCAGCACTACAAGAGGCTCAGCTTTCCAGCTACTCCTTGCCAGTTTTTTCGTTGAAACTAGCAGTGTTAGTAGCGCATTCTTTGGCTCCAGATCTTTTGTGGATTTTGCATTTTACTTACCTTTTGTCCAGGACTTTCCTGCCTTGGAACTTACCTGCTGCCTATCTGCCCTCTGGTCTCCTGGTCCTCGTCCTCTGTTCTCCTGGTCTCTTGGTGCTTGTCCTCTGATCTCCTGGTCGTCAGTTTCTTCTACTGCTTTTGAGCCAATCTCAAATAAAGACACTGTTTCACACTCACCTGAGTTGTCTGCTTTTGGGTCCAGTAATCAAATTGTGACATCTATAACCAGTTTAAACCCAAAGAAAGACAGTTAAAGTCCAAGCTAAACCCTTTTGAGCCTGTACAAATCCAACTAAATCCAACCTGTACTTCTCCAACTAAAGCCAGTTAATGTTGAAGATAAGCCCTCCAAATCCTATCCATTTACATTAAGGACTTTAACATAGGCTCTGCAAGAGTCACTGTAAATGTAGGAGCCTCTTTTTACATGGCTCAAAATAATTTTGAGAAGTGTTCTCTGTGAAGTGTTTTCACCTGCTTTAGGCTGGGTCTTGGGTCTGTCTGTCGAACTCTAGCGAGATCCATCCCTTCCATGGACCACCATATCTACCACGATTGTACTATAAGAAGGTAAAATACAAAAAAAAAAAAATTTGTGGGTGTGCATTACATACATTATGTACCTGTGGTTAAATGATTAAAGATTAGAGTACACGTTAGCTCAGTACCTTTCACTTATGAATGAACTTGGAATAATCAATGACCACAAAGCAATGATGAGATTGCCTGCCCTTCTTAAATGGACTCTTCACTTTCATTCGTTGTAGATATGCAATACATATCTCTCAATTGACAACATAAAGTGACAAAATGGTCAAAGTCTAAAAATGTACATTTTTAAAAAGTATGTGCCAGTGTTTTGGCTGCATTCATTTCTGAATCTGAATCACCACAGTATAAAGTTCCACCTTAACCTCACCTGGCCCTGCCCCTGTGCAGTTAACATGCTTTTAACATTAGTAAGAAGAAGAGTTTAAGGGTAATCAGGAGTAATATACACACTTCATTGTTAGTTGTTTTACTGGACAACATTTAATGAAAGAGTTCAAAGCATTGCAAGTTGCGCTGATGCTCGTCACCCCGCGCTCGACTCTATTAGCGTCTGGAGCACACAGACACATACTCGGGCGCACACAGATTGAGTAGGAAAGTGCACCAACATGAGAGTGGGGTGAAGCGCAACATAGATTATAGCCACCATTTTTTGCTCTCTGATGTTGTTAGCCTTAGCCAGCTTAAAGAAAGCCTAGACGTAATGCTTTATGTTTTTTAATTTCTTTGTTATTTATATAAACGTGTAATCACTATATGTGTATATCACAGCAATAGCTTTGAGAGTAAATGAGCCGTATATCTTCGACCCAGAGTCTGATTCTGAGTTCGAAGAACATGAGCAAACACAAAGACCTCGAAGGCTTCTACAAGACGTTTCTGCTTGGTAAATGAAAAACTATTTATTGTGTATGTTTCTATGGTGTAGCCCGTAGCATAGCGCGTGTTAACTGCTTCTGTTTATCGGTGCACATGTGGAAATGACCGTACAATGCCTACTGAAGTTGAGAATGTATATGCTGCCTGGAGACTCCTAAGGTAGCTGGTGTGCAGTGTATTGAAAGAACTATAATAAAGTAGCCTAGCAATATGTAGAGCTATGTAAGTAATGCTTGTTAGTAATACAATAATGTTGCTGACTGTTAGTAAGCTAACACAGTAGCAGCGATGCTTCTCTGTGTCTGAGCTGCAGAGCACGGCACTTGTTGACAGTGCAGGAGAGAGGGGCAGGAGGAGTGTGGAGGAGCACTTCCTGGAGAGGAGTGGTTTATTTCACATATTGACGTCATTGCGTGAAACAGCTCGTTGAAAGGACTGTAGCTCAAACTAAATAAATTACTTAAACATGCGTGAATGAAACAAAACACAACTTTGGGTATGTGTTTGAGGTAGAAACAACGTTAGAACATGGTTAAAAGCTCAGAAAAGTCGATTTCACATAACATGGGACCTTTAAATATGTTGCTGTTTTGTGGTCATTTAATATGAAGATAAAGTCATGTTGCCTCAAGCCCAAATTAGCTGGGACAGGCTGGAACCCTTTAGAAATAATATTTATTTTTCTTTAAAAAAAAAAATTTTTTTACATAATCGACGGCTTTCCCTTCCTTTAATCTTTATAAGGCTGAATCGTTTTTTTTTGTTTGTGATAGGGTTTTGGAAAAGAGGAGAAAGACAGAACCCCCCTAGGGGATGGGTAGGATATTTTATATGGGGGGGTTTTTTTTTTTTATAAAAAATTAATAATGTTTTTTTAAATAAATTTAATAAAAAAAAAGTTATTTTTACCTTAATTTATATAATTTTATAAAAAATTTTATATTTTTAAAATGTTTTTGATATTTGGGGGGGGAATTTTGTTATTGTGGAGGGGCTGGGGCACCTTAAAGTGGTCTAAGCTCGTCTGTGAGAAACAGCAGTTAGATGCTAGCATGCGGAAGACAGCATGTAAACAGAGCAGCAGAGCACGACGGAGAAGGTACAGGAGACGAGCTTTATACACTCAGATATTAAACCCAAATAAACTTTAGCCCAATAAAAACAAGCACTTGAACGCTCTGCCTAAATAACCCATTTAGCACTAATACATAGCCTAAAGCTTTCTGCTCTTCGTGAACGGCGTGTGGGTCTGTGCCAGTCCAGGCCGACAAAGGTTCCCTGTTGACGGACAGGCTAATACTAGACCTCAGGACCGGTCAGAGTGAAGTCTGGAACGAACGGGATTGAAAAATCAGTCACGTGCACGTGTCTTGTTGTTTGCGCACGTGTGATGCTTGAACATGGGGCTGAATCAGAAGAGGAGCTTGATTGCGGTAAGCTAGCTGCAGCAACGTCACGTCACACATACAGAACAGTATACATATATAAATATAATATAATATATATATAATATAATAGTATATATATAAGTATGGCGATGAAACGCGATGCCTGTATATAATAAGCCATTAATGAAAAGACTGAATGCCTTGCAGGTCCTCAGCCAACGTCAGGTGTCTCTGTCAGTCACTTAGCTGATAATGAAGCAGCCCAGCAGCAGCACTCAAGGATGGGCAGGTACAACACAAAAATGACGCTAGCCTAAGTTTAAAACACCCTAATCATTTATTTTTGGTAGTAAGCAGTGGTGTAGTCTACGTGATACGCAGGTATACGCCGTATGCCCACTACGAAAGCAGCGGGATTTCCGTATAATCACTACAAAACGCACACTGGTGCGTAACTGTGTATGCCAAAAGCAGCCACTTGCTGGTGCACGCTGTTAGATTCAACTTCTGTGTACAACTGCTCCCCTCCCCCACCCCACTCTGTCCCAGGTTCCGGTTAGAGCTTTCTGATTGGTTCAGGGCGCAAAGTGGGAGGGACGAAGAAAAAATACTTTGAGACCACCTGTGTAAAACGAGTCAAATGAAAAGGAAACAAGCGACACTCTTTGAGTGTTTTTTATATTCCTCACACTATATCTGAGAAAACCGCTGAAACGTCCACATTATTGTGAATATTATTATATTGTTAAATTAAGTCTGTATTGTTAAAAAAAAAAAAAAAAAAAAAGCTAGGCTAGCGAATTTTTAAATAGGCATCCTTGCTTAGAATGGAGGGACAGAAAGGTTACTTAACACATTTTCTCCATAAAATAGTTGAATAAATATAAATTACTATTTTTACTTTTATTTGGCTGTTTCTTTTCATTCATCTCTTATTTTGTATTTTTTTATGCGCTTTCAATTGCGGGCATCTCTGGAGGCCTATGTGTTATTAGTAGGCCTAATAACACATAGCACCATCATATCACTTGTTCATATGATGGAGTATTTGTCAGTGACTGTCCTGGCCACATCTATTGCATGGCCTGGCTGTCCTGGGAGTAGATCCTTTCTTCTGTGGTTCTCCCTGACGTTTCTCTTTTTCCCCGGCTGGGTTTTTGAGTTTTCCTTACCCTGATGGAGGGTCTAAGGACAGGCGACGTTGTCCTGCTCAGCCTGTTTGCATTTTACTGTCTGTTTTGTGAAGCCCTTTGAGGCAATTGTTGTTGTGATACAGGGCTATACAAATAAAATTGAATTATTAGTGAGGGTAATGACTGATGGCATTCATTGAGGATGGGGCCGTAGAAGTTTGTTGACAGTTGACAGTATATCCACTACAAAAATGTAGACTACACCACTGGTAGTAAGTACATGTTTGTATGTTAATATTATCTTATCCTGCCTTAGTACTTGCAGTCGTGTTTTAAAACAATGTTATTGCTGAATAAGTCCTGCTTTAGTCTTGTTTTAGTCAATAGACTTAATATTGGTTTTTAGGATATAACTAGCAACATGACCTTAATCTAAAGTAGACTTTAATCTAAGTCAAAAATATATTTTTGCTTGAATATACTCACACATGATTGTTTTGTTAACTTTCAAGACTGGCATTTTGACAAATAGTATTTTGAAAAAACAGCAAAAACAGTTCCTTGAAAACAGTACTTGATACAGTCAAATGGGTTTTTGCCATCTGCTGGCCAGTGGTTGTAACAGCACCGAGCATTAAGCATAGTCTTATTGCAGTACATCAGCATATAATTATTTCACTACATAGAAACCAGGGCTGGTCTGAGCCACATGTCCCGGGCTGGAAATGAGTCCCACCCCGGCCCTGAATGGCATCAATATTGTTTAGCAACTCGTTTACAAATGTGCTGTACAAATAAAATTGACTGCACTTAACTGATATTATGTTTGTATTTCAGACATAGAGCCAAGGTCCACAAAGTGAAGACAAAAGAAGAGGCAGCTACTGGCAGACATCAGAGCTCTTGAAGAGAAGGTTGCCAGGTTGAAGGATGAGAGAGATTTTCTTCTCCAAACCCTCAACATGGTCATGACAGGCACAGTTGATTTCTTCATGTGGCGGTTGATAACATACTTGTATTATTCAGTTATCATTTATTAAAATATATACATGGACATTTTATTTTGGGGGTGGATTATTAGCATAGGCAGGTCACAGCTTTTGAGTTAACACAAACACGGCAGTTAGGCCAGAGACACAGTGGATGCAGGTAGCTTAGGGGTAGAGTTGGATTGCACGCTAATCATCAAGAGCTCAAGATGGTGGGTGTTTATTAGGGTTATTATTATTGACGAAACAATAAAATAGTCATTTAAAATAATCTCTTTTAAAAAGTCACATTAAACTAAAACGTATAAGCCTACAATATCAACATGGGAAGAAATGATTTAATTTGATAAATGTAGCCCACGTAGGCTGAATGACTAGTCGTTGATGGGATGGTCTGTCACCTCCTAAAGCAGCTGATTATTACGGATTATAGACCTATTTTATCTGTCAATAGCACAAAAATGAATACATTTGCAGTGTCAGTGCAGCATTTCATCAAACTTCTCCTCACAGCAGCTAATATAACATTACTGTAGTAATATTGGTGAGTGATAGGAGCTCCATGGTGACACTCCAGGGAGGGGCTTGAGACCACAGAAAGCCTCCGCTACATAATATATCTTCATCGAATGTGTGAGTGGCGTTTAAAATTGTCATTTGTAAACATTATTTTAAACATGTATGCAGGCAAAACTGGATTAAACAAAAGAGAATGGTCTTCTGACTGGAACTCGGGCTCAACTGTGTCTTCCTCATCAACTGATTTCACCAGTGAAGATGAAGACATCACAACGGCCCTGAAGACATCAAGGCAAAAAAAGAAAACACAAAGGAAGGACTTCCACCCACTCGCACAAGCAAGAGGTATAGCTTTAAGTTTGCATTTTAATTTGTCCAGAGTCACACTAATCATCTGAAATATAATCAAAACTAATGTTTGCTTAAGGCTTGTGCATTGTTCGGGACATTTTTGTCCCTCCAAGGCATATTTTCACTTTTCATTTGGCCATAATTTTTAATAATAATACACTGTGGGCAAAAACCTCCACTAAATTGTTTTAAAATATGTCAAATAATATATTTTTTTCTTTTTGCTTAACCCTTTTGCCCTCCTCAAATTTTCCATATACTTGACACCTTTGTGGCAAAAATGTACACACACAAAAAAACTGCTATTAAATTGTCATACATTTTTTTTCTGTTTTTTTTTCATAAATCTCTCTCTCTAAGCCACTTCAGATCTGCTCAAAACTACTAAATATTCAATAATTTTCAGGATTTTAACCCTTGTGCTGATTAGAGCCTTGTGTATGTAAAAGATTAGCAACGAAATTGACACCTTTGTGGAAAATGTCCTATTGACTTCCATTAAAACCACTTTTTTTTTAATCTCACTGCTATTACACTATAAAACTATGCATTCTCTTATGTCAGCATTTCTTATTAAAGAAAAGTAGTGATATTTGACATTTTTACTGTATTCCAGCAGATTCAACTGTTTTCCCATGTTAGGCCCATGCATGACATTCATGTATTTTTTTTTTTTTACTACATTATACTATGGAGTCATGTGACTACCAGGGGGCCAAGAGTGATTTGTTTGTCTTTTAAATCAATTTTTAAATCAACATCTGATTCATCAATATGAATATTTATTGTGCAATTACAACAACACTGAAAACTTCAACAACAAAAGAACATACAAAATGTGAATAAAAAAGTTTGAGAGAAACAGATAAATGGATTGAGAGAGTGTGTTTGTGTGTGTTTAGTTGAGTTCAATTCCAGCAGCAGACCAGCAGGTCCTGCAGCATGTGACCTGGTGCTCTCTACAAATGCACCTGTTACACATGCAACTTTGTTACTAACAGTAGTTTTTGTTTTGAAATACATCAAAGGAGGGAGGCCAAACATCAAACACATAGATCAAAAGATGCCCTTTTTCTCCTGAAATGATCAGTGCTGACACACACACTCTCTCCCTCTCACAGTCTAAATACTTCTTATGCCAGGCGTTGCTGATCTTCTCGTTGGTTTCTCATCAGTTGCCGTGTTCCTGTGCTGTGCTGTCATTGGTTGGACAGCCATCTTCTTCTGGTATGGTCAGTGCGGCCCTGACATTATGTTATTATGTTTGTTGTATGTTTGTATTTCAGACATACAGCCAAGGTCCACAAAGTGGAGACAAAAGAAGAGGCAGCTACTGGCAGACATCAGAGCTCTTGAAGAGAAGGTTGCCAGGTTGAAGGATGAGAGATTTTCTTCTCCAAACCCTCAACATGGTCATGACAGGCACAGTTGATTTCTTCATGTGGCGGTTGATAACATACTTGTATTATTCAGTTATCATTTTTTAAAATATATACATGGACATTTTATGTTGGGGGTGGATTATTAGCATAGGCAGGTCACAGCTTTGAGTTAACACAAACACGGCAGTTAGGCCAGAGACACAGTGGATGCAGGTAGCTTAGGGGTAGAGTTGGATTGCACGCTAATCATCAAGGGCTCAAGATGGTGGGTGTTTATTAGGGTTATTATTATTGACGGAACAATAAAATAGTCATTTAAAATAACCTCTTTTAAAAAGTCACATTAAACTAAAACGTATAAGCCTCACAGCAGCTAATATAACATTACTGTAGTAATATTGGTGAGTGATAGGAGCTCCATGGTGACACTCCAGGGAGGGGCTTGAGACCACAGAAAGCCTCCGCTACATAATATATCTTCATCGAATGTGTGAGTGGCGTTTAAAATTGTCATTTGTAAACATTATTTTAAACATGTATGCAGGCAAAACTGGATTAAACAAAAGAGAATGGTCTTCTGACTGGAACTCGGGCTCAACTGTGTCTTCCTCATCAACTGATTTCACCAGTGAAGATGAAGACATCACAACGGCCCTGAAGACATCAAGGCAAAAAAAGAAAACACAAAGGAAGGACTTCCACCCACTCGCACAAGCAAGAGGTATAGCTTTAAGTTTGCATTTTAATTTGTCCAGAGTCACACTAATCATCTGAAATATAATCAAAACTAATGTTTGCTTAAGGCTTGTGCATTGTTCGGGACATTTTTGTCCCTCCAAGGCATATTTTCACTTTTCATTTGGCCATAATTTTTAATAATAATACACTGTGGGCAAAAACCTCCACTAAATTGTTTTAAAATATGTCAAATAATATATTTTTTTCTTTTTGCTTAACCCTTTTGCCCTCCTCAAATTTTCCATATACTTGACACCTTTGTGGCAAAAATGTACACACACAAAAAAACTGCTATTAAATTGTCATACATTTTTTTCTGTTTTTTTTTCATAAATCTCTCTCTCTAAGCCACTTCAGATCTGCTCAAAACTACTAAATATTCAATAATTTTCAGGATTTTAACCCTTGTGCTGATTAGAGCCTTGTGTATGTAAAAGATTAGCAACGAAATTGACACCTTTGTGGAAAATGTCCTATTGACTTCCATTAAAACCACTTTTTTTTTAATCTCACTGCTATTACACTATAAAACTATGCATTCTCTTATGTCAGCATTTCTTATTAAAGAAAAGTAGTGATATTTGACATTTTTACTGTATTCCAGCAGATTCAACTGTTTTCCCATGTTAGGCCCATGCATGACATTCATGTATTTTTTTTTTTTTACTACATTATACTATGGAGTCATGTGACTACCAGGGGGCCAAGAGTGATTTGTTTGTCTTTTAAATCAATTTTTAAATCAACATCTGATTCATCAATATGAATATTTATTGTGCAATTACAACAACACTGAAAACTTCAACAACAAAAGAACATACAAAATGTGAATAAAAAAGTTTGAGAGAAACAGATAAATGGATTGAGAGAGTGTGTTTGTGTGTGTTTAGTTGAGTTCAATTCCAGCAGCAGACCAGCAGGTCCTGCAGCATGTGACCTGGTGCTCTCTACAAATGCACCTGTTACACATGCAACTTTGTTACTAACAGTAGTTTTTGTTTTGAAATACATCAAAGGAGGGAGGCCAAACATCAAACACATAGATCAAAAGATGCCCTTTTTCTCCTGAAATGATCAGTGCTGACACACACACTCTCTCCCTCTCACAGTCTAAATACTTCTTATGCCAGGCGTTGCTGATCTTCTCGTTGGTTTCTCATCAGTTGCCGTGTTCCTGTGCTGTGCTGTCATTGGTTGGACAGCCATCTTCTTCTGGTATGGTCAGTGCGGCCCTGACATTATGTTATTATGTTTGTTGTATGTTTGTATTTCAGACATACAGCCAAGGTCCACAAAGTGGAGACAAAAGAAGAGGCAGCTACTGGCAGACATCAGAGCTCTTGAAGAGAAGGTTGCCAGGTTGAAGGATGAGAGAGATTTTCTTCTCCAAACCCTCAACATGGTCATGACAGGCACAGTTGATTTCTTCATGTGGCGGTTGATAACATACTTGTATTATTCAGTTATCATTTTTTAAAATATATACATGGACATTTTATGTTGGGGGTGGATTATTAGCATAGGCAGGTCACAGCTTTGAGTTAACACAAACACGGCAGTTAGGCCAGAGACACAGTGGATGCAGGTAGCTTAGGGGTAGAGTTGGATTGCACGCTAATCATCAAGGGCTCAAGATGGTGGGTGTTTATTAGGGTTATTATTATTGACGGAACAATAAAATAGTCATTTAAAATAACCTCTTTTAAAAAGTCACATTAAACTAAAACGTATAAGCCTAAAATAAAAAAGGGAGGGAAGGAAAAGTTTGGAAAATGGGGACCCGGCCGGGGGGGGGGAAAGGGGGGGGGGGGGGGGGGGGGTCCCCCCCCAACGAAAGCATTTTTTTTTTATGGAATATATATTTTTTTTTTCAAAAAAAAAAAAAGAAAAAATTTGCAGTGTCAGTGCAGCATTTCATCAAACATCTCCACAGCAGCTAATATAACATTACTGTAGTAATATTGGTGAGTGATAGGAGCTCCATGGTGACACTCCAGGGAGGGGCTTGAGACCACAGAAAGCCTCCGCTACATAATATATCTTCATCGAATGTGTGAGTGGCGTTTAAAATTGTCATTTGTAAACATTATTTTAAACATGTATGCAGGCAAAACTGGATTAAACAAAAGAGAATGGTCTTCTGACTGGAACTCGGGCTCAACTGTGTCTTCCTCATCAACTGATTTCACCAGTGAAGATGAAGACATCACAACGGCCCTGAAGACATCAAGGCAAAAAAGAAAACACAAAGGAAGGACTTCCACCCACTCGCACAAGCAAGAGGTATAGCTTTAAGTTTGCATTTTAATTTGTCCAGAGTCACACTAATCATCTGAAATATAATCAAAACTAATGTTTGCTTAAGGCTTGTGCATTGTTCGGGACATTTTTGTCCCTCCAAGGCATATTTTCACTTTTCATTTGGCCATAATTTTTAATAATAATACACTGTGGGCAAAAACCTCCACTAAATTGTTTTAAAATATGTCAAATAATATATTTTTCTTTTTGCTTAACCCTTTTGCCCTCCTCAAATTTTCCATATACTTGACACCTTTGTGGCAAAAATGTACACACACAAAAAAACTGCTATTAAATTGTCATACATTTTTTTCTGTTTTTTTTCATAAATCTCTCTCTCTAAGCCACTTCAGATCTGCTCAAAACTACTAAATATTCAATAATTTTCAGGATTTTAACCCTTGTGCTGATTAGAGCCTTGTGTATGTAAAAGATTAGCAACGAAATTGACACCTTTGTGGAAAATGTCCTATTGACTTCCATTAAAACCAC
Source organism: Rhyacichthys aspro (assembly GCA_036850595.1). NCBI lineage: Eukaryota > Metazoa > Chordata > Actinopteri > Gobiiformes > Rhyacichthyidae > Rhyacichthys > Rhyacichthys aspro. The sequence goes on along the minus strand of JAWCTZ010000440.1, from coordinate 20,173 downwards.
TTTTTTTTAATCTCACTGCTATTACACTATAAAACTATGCATTCTCTTATGTCAGCATTTCTTATTAAAGAAAAGTAGTGATATTTGACATTTTTACTGTATTCCAGCAGATTCAACTGTTTTCCCATGTTAGGCCCATGCATGACATTCATGTATTTTTTTTTTTACTACATTATACTATGGAGTCATGTGACTACCAGGGGGCCAAGAGTGATTTGTTTGTCTTTTAAATCAATTTTTAAATCAACATCTGATTCATCAATATGAATATTTATTGTGCAATTACAACAACACTGAAAACTTCAACAACAAAAGAACATACAAAATGTGAATAAAAAGTTTGAGAGAAACAGATAAATGGATTGAGAGAGTGTGTTTGTGTGTGTTTAGTTGAGTTCAATTCCAGCAGCAGACCAGCAGGTCCTGCAGCATGTGACCTGGTGCTCTCTACAAATGCACCTGTTACACATGCAACTTTGTTACTAACAGTAGTTTTTGTTTTGAAATACATCAAAGGAGGGAGGCCAAACATCAAACACATAGATCAAAAGATGCCCTTTTTCTCCTGAAATGATCAGTGCTGACACACACACTCTCTCCCTCTCACAGTCTAAATACTTCTTATGCCAGGCGTTGCTGATCTTCTCGTTGGTTTCTCATCAGTTGCCGTGTTCCTGTGCTGTGCTGTCATTGGTTGGACAGCCATCTTCTTCTGGTATGGTCAGTGCGGCCCTGACATTATGTTATTATGTTTGTTGTATGTTTGTATTTCAGACATACAGCCAAGGTCCACAAAGTGGAGACAAAAGAAGAGGCAGCTACTGGCAGACATCAGAGCTCTTGAAGAGAAGGTTGCCAGGTTGAAGGATGAGAGAGATTTTCTTCTCCAAACCCTCAACATGGTCATGACAGGCACAGTTGATTTCTTCATGTGGCGGTTGATAACATACTTGTATTATTCAGTTATCATTTTTTAAAATATATACATGGACATTTTATGTTGGGGGTGGATTATTAGCATAGGCAGGTCACAGCTTTGAGTTAACACAAACACGGCAGTTAGGCCAGAGACACAGTGGATGCAGGTAGCTTAGGGGTAGAGTTGGATTGCACGCTAATCATCAAGGGCTCAAGATGGTGGGTGTTTATTAGGGTTATTATTATTGACGGAACAATAAAATAGTCATTTAAAATAACCTCTTTTAAAAAGTCACATTAAACTAAAACGTATAAGCCTCACAGCAGCTAATATAACATTACTGTAGTAATATTGGTGAGTGATAGGAGCTCCATGGTGACACTCCAGGGAAGGGCTTGAGACCACAGAAAGCCTCCGCTACATAATATATCTTCATCGAATGTGTGAGTGGCGTTTAAAATTGTCATTTGTAAACATTATTTTAAACATGTATGCAGGCAAAACTGGATTAAACAAAAGAGAATGGTCTTCTGACTGGAACTCGGGCTCAACTGTGTCTTCCTCATCAACTGATTTCACCAGTGAAGATGAAGACATCACAACGGCCCTGAAGACATCAAGGCAAAAAAGAAAACACAAAGGAAGGACTTCCACCCACTCGCACAAGCAAGAGGTATAGCTTTAAGTTTGCATTTTAATTTGTCCAGAGTCACACTAATCATCTGAAATATAATCAAAACTAATGTTTGCTTAAGGCTTGTGCATTGTTCGGGACATTTTTGTCCCTCCAAGGCATATTTTCACTTTTCATTTGGCCATAATTTTTAATAATAATACACTGTGGGCAAAAACCTCCACTAAATTGTTTTAAAATATGTCAAATAATATATTTTTCTTTTTGCTTAACCCTTTTGCCCTCCTCAAATTTTCCATATACTTGACACCTTTGTGGCAAAAATGTACACACACAAAAAAACTGCTATTAAATTGTCATACATTTTTTTTCTGTTTTTTTTCATAAATCTCTCTCTCTAAGCCACTTCAGATCTGCTCAAAACTACTAAATATTCAATAATTTTCAGGATTTTAACCCTTGTGCTGATTAGAGCCTTGTGTATGTAAAAGATTAGCAACGAAATTGACACCTTTGTGGAAAATGTCCTATTGACTTCCATTAAAACCACTTTTTTTTAATCTCACTGCTATTACACTATAAAACTATGCATTCTCTTATGTCAGCATTTCTTATTAAAGAAAAGTAGTGATATTTGACATTTTTACTGTATTCCAGCAGATTCAACTGTTTTCCCATGTTAGGCCCATGCATGACATTCATGTATTTTTTTTTTTTTACTACATTATACTATGGAGTCATGTGACTACCAGGGGGCCAAGAGTGATTTGTTTGTCTTTTAAATCAATTTTTAAATCAACATCTGATTCATCAATATGAATATTTATTGTGCAATTACAACAACACTGAAAACTTCAACAACAAAAGAACATACAAAATGTGAATAAAAAGTTTGAGAGAAACAGATAAATGGATTGAGAGAGTGTGTTTGTGTGTGTTTAGTTGAGTTCAATTCCAGCAGCAGACCAGCAGGTCCTGCAGCATGTGACCTGGTGCTCTCTACAAATGCACCTGTTACACATGCAACTTTGTTACTAACAGTAGTTTTTGTTTTGAAATACATCAAAGGAGGGAGGCCAAACATCAAACACATAGATCAAAAGATGCCCTTTTTCTCCTGAAATGATCAGTGCTGACACACACACTCTCTCCCTCTCACAGTCTAAATACTTCTTATGCCAGGCGTTGCTGATCTTCTCGTTGGTTTCTCATCAGTTGCCGTGTTCCTGTGCTGTGCTGTCATTGGTTGGACAGCCATCTTCTTCTGGTACCGTCAGCGCGGCCCTGACTGTCTGTATGCTATCATTAAATATAGAGATAAACAGTCAAAAGCAGTTGGGGAGTAAACTGTTTTGGACTACATGACAGAGGAGGTGAGCAGTCTCAGTTTGAGCAGCTGCCTGAGAAACTTCCCCAAACCACTGTTAGGAAAAACAACAGATGTCATGTGAAGTTCATAATGGGACGTAAAAAGGGCATAATCCTAACAAAAGTCATGGTTTTATAGTGTAATGGCTGTGAGATGTTGTGGTTTTAATAGAAGTCAATGGGACATTTTTGGTGTCAAGAGGGAGTATCTGACACTACATAAAAAAATATTAATGCAATCAAATCAATTTTCGTTCTAATCCTTGATATATCCAAGACTCTACCAGCACCAAAGAAAGTGAAATTCCTGAAATTTATTGAATATTTGGTAGTTTTGAGCAGATCTGAAGTGGTTTAAGAGATTTATGAAAAATAGCAGAAAAAATATGAATGTATGCTTTTAGAGCAGTTTTTTTGTGCCACGAAGGTGTAATGCACCAGTGTTTAAAGGCTCTTACTTTGTTGTCAACATGAAAAGGCTGCAGGGAAAGAAGGACACTTACTTTTTGTTTTTGTTTACTCTGTGTAGACTTTTTGTGGTTGTGTGTACTCAGTCACATCAAGGTCAATGTGCAAATGTCTCTCTCTCTCTCGCTAACATACACACACACCGACACACAATTATATGCTAATATACTTCATATAACTCCATATAAAAACCAGAACCTAAGCTTCCTAAGCACAGGCCTATGTAAAGTTCTCTGGCCCTCTTCCTGATTCGATCCTGTCATCATTTAACCGCTGGTTAGCCAGGTGGTGTCCGGAAAACAGCGTGGGCTTTATAGACCATTGGAAGGCCTTCTGGAGAAAACCTGGTCTCATTCGTAGAGACGGCATCCATCCTACTTTGGATGGAGCGGCTCTAGGTTAGGATTGGGACCAGGACACAGAGACAGACACAGTCTTACACGGTTCTCTGTTTCATCTTTAGGACTGTCACAACCCATAGAGACTGTGTCTGTCCCCCAGTGCACAGACTCCATTATAACTCAAACAAAGCCCCCAGCAGAAATATACAAATCTAATTTAAATGCAGAGAAATGCAATAAAGAAGTCAAATGTGGATTACTAAACGCCAAGTCTATTTCATCAAAATTGCTACTAGTCAATGATTTAATTAATGATCATAAAATAGATTTAATGTCGTTAACAGAAACATGGCTGAGAGTAATCTCACACTCCAGTTTATTAATGAGCCCCAGATCTAAACAGTCCTATTGCTGATTAGTCAGTTAAAAGTCCTGCCCCACAGCTCCGTCCTGTCGGGTCATTTTTAAATTATCTTTCAGTTCACGCTTGAGGACTAAACTCTTCCTCTGGACAGACCCCAGTTTAGAAGAATATTATCTGATAAAACTGTTTCTGAGTTTAAAATATGTTACAATATTAGCCAGTATTTCGCCAGTTAATCCAGAGAGCAGCCCCCACAGCCCCAGTCCCAACACAACAGATAAGTTTGTTGATACAGCCATGTGTTCAATGCAGGACGCTCTCAATAGTGTGGCGCCACTAAAACAGGGGGTCATTAGAAATAGTAATAGAGTATCACCCTGGTTTATGCAGAAACCCGGCTCCTCAAACAAGCCACACGTAATTCAGAAAGGCAATGGCGTCACTCCAACTCCGAGGATTCATATGCAAGCCCTAACCTTGCGCTGCAGCAGGATTCTCGCGAGATTTGGGAGTTTCCAAAACTCTTGTAAATCCATCTTGTATCATGCCAACCAAACCGCTTGAGTCGCGAACCGTGGACTCACCGGACTCTGTTGACCAATGATGTTGCAGCACTAACAGGTAGAGGCGGGTTTTTAATTTGAAGAAAGCAACTAGTGCTCTCTTCTCCTCTTTGTTATCAACATGGCTACGCCGAAAGACGTTAGTGTTGACGCTGCTATCGAAACATTTTTGTCAGAAGTAGAGAGTATTTCTTCTTTGAAAGAAGCGCAAAGAGTGGCACGTCATATCGTTGCTGTGATTGATTAAAGAAACCTCATGATAAGCGGATACTAGTCGGTGCTTCATCCAATCAACACCAAGTTTTTGAGAGAAGGCGCCTCCCTTTTGCAAACGCTTTCAACGGGAGCCTTCCCAGATGGTACTGCGAAATAGACTATGTTCTGTGGAGCAGTTCTATCTGGCAGAGTCAGGTTATGCAAGCCCTGCGTAAGGCTAGAAAGGGGGTCGGCAACCCGCGGCTCTTTAGCGCCCCTCTAGTGGCTCCCTGGAGCTTTTATAAAAATGTATGAAAATGGAAAAAGATGGGGGGTATTTTTTGTTTTAATATGGTTTCTGTAGGAGGACAAACATGACACAAACATTCTTAACGTTTTCCAATTCTGTAAAAATCTGTATAATAAATATTAAATTTCAACATTTCTGTCAACAAAGATTTGCGTCATAGCCTGCGACACTCGTTTGAGCGCGGCGCGGTGCCAGTCAGGTGGCTGTTGTAAACAAACCGGCGGGTGTGTCATGGGCCATGGATCCCAAAGGGAAAAAGAGAAAGATAGCTGATGACATTAACGTTGTGATGGAAGTTAAACTTAAAGCACCAAATACCACATACCGGATGTGACGTAAGGAAAACGAAACTGATTGTAGTTGTCAACAAACCACAGCGTACACCAGTATGGCTAGAGAGAGAAGATACATCGGTGACGGTGAATAACTTCTGTTGTTTTTGTCAAAAATCTGAGGACACAGGGTGTAATATCGAGTTCGGTGCTTATTTCGATCGTAGTAAGCTACCTAAACCTGCTAATCTTTTGGTTGAAAAAATTGTCGCGCAAAACAAAATCCCTCCCCGTCGCTACGATTGGTCGGTAAGAGCCGGAGCAGAAATCGGGGGCAATTGGACAATCCCAGACTGACTTTCTCTGTTTGTAATACAATGAGAAAGTTGTCTGGCTGGACAGGCTACAAATATCGTACAGCAAAGTAGTCACGTGGTGCGTCATTTTCTCCAGGATGCGCTGCAGGGAAAATAAACATTTAATCATGAATGCTCATTATGTATTTGTAGCCTATTTAGTCATTTGATGTCGTGATAGCAGGCTAATATAGCTAATATACACTTACAGCCTGTGTTGCCTTCATATAAGGCTTATATAAGGCTTTTAATTTTTTGCGGCTCCAGACAGAATTTTTTTTTGTTTTTTTGGTCCAATATGGCTCTTTGAACATTTTGGGTCGCCGAACCCTGGGCTAGAACTAGGTATTATTCAACACTCATAGAAGAAAACAAAAATAATCCTAGATTTTTGTTCAGCACTGTAGCCAGGCTTAGCTGAAGTGACTTCCTACAGTTCTTTAAAGTCAAAGTTGTTACCGTATTTTCCGGACTATAAGCCGCTACTTTTTTCCCACGCTTTGAACCATGCGGCTTATACAGAGATGCGGCTTTTCTATGAATTTTTCTTCAGCCCTCAGGGGCTTACTGCCGTGTTACAGGCACTGTTCAGAAACAATCAGTTCAGGTATATGAATAAACACTTATGGTACAAAATCTTTCTATGTAAATATATTATTTCTCAACCTGGATATCGGCGGCTTATAGTCCGGTGCGGTTTATATGTGAGAAAATATATATTTCTTTTAAATTTTAGTGGGTGCGGCTTATATTTAGGTGCACTCTATAGTCTGGAAAATACGGTACTAATCTTTGATATGTCCAAGACTGTGATAAAAGCTCAAACATTTCCAGTCCACAATCCCTTTTTATATTGAAAATGAGTCTTTTTGTGTGTGTGTGTTTTTTTCCCCCTAAATTGATGACATCATGTATGAAATTGGCAATAAAAGAGTTAAAATCTTGGAAATATTTTAAATATTTAGTAGCTTTACTTTGAACTGAGGTTATAAATAACAGGTTTAAGCAAAAAATTTGAAAAGTATATTCATCTGATATATTTTTAAAACAGTTTAGCCTTTCCGCCTTTCGGAGCGACAGGGCACTGCCTTTTGTCTGGTGTCTTTGGCTTCTGGGCATGTTGACAGCTGCCTCCAGTGTGGTGCCTCTGGGGCTACTCTCATTGCGCCCAGTGCAGATGTGGCTGAAGCACCTACACTTGGACCCAACATGGTACGTGCGCAGGTGCAAGAAGATACGTGTGTCACCCCAGTGTCTCGTCTCCCTGTCTCAGTGGAAGGACAAGGGTTGGAACACACAAGGCGTTCCTCTTGTCGGTTATCTATGCGGATGCCTCCTCCACGGGTTGGGGTGCAACGTGGCAGGGCCGCGTAGCTCAAGGGACGTGGCCTCAACATCTGTACTCAGAACACATCAATGTTTTGGAGTTAATCTCTGTGCATCTGGCCCTGTGCCATTTCCTCATGGAGCTGCGGGGCAGACACGTGCTCGTTTGGTCTGACAACATGACTGTGAACCACATGGGAGGGGTCCATTCGGAGAGACTGACGCAAGAGACTCGGTGGCTCCTGACATGGGCGACACTCCATTTTGCCAGCGCTTTTGAGAGCGGCCCATGTTCCTGGGGTGCTGAACCGGGTGGCGGACTGTCTGTCCCGGCAGAGAATGTTGCCAGGGAATGGAGGCTTCCAGACACTCCGGAGAGTCCTTCAAGAAGGACCCAGACTCTTCCTGGTGGCCCCTTACTGGCCAGCGAGGACATGGTTTCCGATGCTACGCAGGCTCTGCCGAGGCCCACCCATGCGCCTCCCCTCCAGGACCGATCTCTTGTCCCAGATGGGGGACGAATGTTACATCCCGGTCGTCTCCAGCTCTGGGTCTGGCCACTACAGGGCCCGGACCAGACTTGAGCTTGACAGTGACGTTGGAACATACTATGAGAAACGCTCCAGCACCGTCCACGAAACTCCAGTACGACAGTCGATGGAGATTATTCGAGAGGTGGTGTTGTGACAGGGGACAAGACCCTGTACGATGTTCTGTCTCATCCATATTGTCGTTTCTTCAAGGACTTCTGAATCAGGGACGGTCTCTACGTCTACCCTGAAGGTGAAGCAATGTCCTGTCGGCATACTGAAGTTGATGGTAGAACTGTTGGCGGTAATAAACATGTTTCCTTGTTTTTGAAGGGCGCCCGGCGGCTACACCCACCTACACGCCCAGTGGTGCCTTCATGGGATCTGACCACGGTGCTGGATGCCCTGAAGTCACCGCCATTCGAGCCCTTGGCAGAGGTATGCATTAAATGGGTTTCAGTGCTTAATGCACCGCCCCTGGCGGTCATCCAGGATTCATAGAACCGCAGTTACATTCGTAGCTCTCATTTTAAACGATAAATCTTGGTCTAATATTACACCAAGATTTCTGACAGTTGAACTGGAAGCTACACTAACACCATCTAAATTGACTATTCGGTTTGATAGTGTGCCTCTTAGATTCCTGGGGCCTTGTATAATCGCCTGTTTTTTCTGGGTTTTGGAGAAAATAGTTTAATGTCATCCAGGTACTTATGTCTTTCACACACACTTCTTATTTGTCCATAGGACTATTTTCATTGGGTTTAATTGATAGATACAACTGGGTGTCGACAGCGTAGCAGTGGAAGTTAATTCCATGTTTTGTGATTGCCTAAGGGGAGCATGTATAATGTAAAAAGTATAGGACCTAATACAGAGCCCTGTAGTACTTCATGGCTGACTACTGTGCACACTGATGATTGCTCATTAACTCTAACAAACTGGTATCTGTCTGTTAGATAAGATTGAATTAAGAATAGCACTTTACAATTGATATTTGTATATTCTGATAAATATAAACGCCAGCACACATGGTCACATGGTCGTCTCACCCAATCAAGTGCTTGACCAAAAATGGGCATGAAGGCTCAAGTGTTGGTTGACCTCTAAGTAGTATTATTAATAGCCTTCTTTTACTATTTTAGTGTGCCAGGACTGCTCCTATGTTTGAGTAAGCAGATCTAAACAATAATCCGGGGCATTTTTCTTCTCTCTTTATTTTGCAGCCCGGAGTCCTGGTGATGTACTTTCCATATACAAGCGTGTCTTGGATGCCTATAAGCGACTTGGAAGTATGCCCAGAGCTTTCCAGGGTGTTGGGATTGACCATAAGGCAATGGCCCTTTCAGCTCCACTGGCTGAGGTCCTGATAGCTGATCCTAAGTTCCTCAAGTCTGTAACTTGATTTTTTTTTTTTTTTTTACTTTATTTTTATAGTTTTTACACATCACAAATTCAAAGGACATTTGGTATGCTGTAACAGAGTATTACCATTAGAATGTTTTTTCTTACTTCTTGTATTGCTGGCAACAAATCTGGGTTTAGAGTACTTTTATGTAGCTCTTCTAACATTCCTAATTTTGTCTTTTCTTGTCCATAGATTTCTCACTTGGCTCTTTTAAGTCCTGTTGTCTTGGAAATCAGTTTCCCTCTTATAACTGCTTTGGGAGCATCCCACAGAATAACTGGGTTGACATGCTCATGCTTACCGTGGTGGAGGGGTTTGAGCGCCCGAATGATTCTAGGAGCTATGTTGTCAGGGGCTACGTGCCCCTGGTAGAGTCTCACAAGGCAAACAGGTCCTAGGTGACGGATCAGACTAAGAGCGATTCACAAAACCCCTTATGGACAAAGAAACATCGAGGCCCGTGACGTCGCCCGGTATGGTGCACCCGGGGCCCCACCCTGGAGCCAGGCCTGGGGTTGGGGCTCGCATGTGAGCGCCCGGTGGCTGGGCCTTACCCCACGGACAGTGACACCTGGAGGGGCGTGATTGGGAGGAATGGCCCCCGATCTGAACCCGAGTGGTGTTCTGTTGTTGGACTTCTGTGCTAATCACAGTTTGTCCATAACAAACACCACGTTCAAGCATAAGGGTGTCCATCAGTGCCTGTGGCACCAGGACACCCTAGGCCGGAGGTCGATGATCGACTTTGTAGTTGTTTCATCTGACCTTTGGCCATATGTCTTTACACTCGGATGAAGAGAGGGGCGGAGCTGTCAACCGATCACCACCTGGTGGTGAGTTGGATCCGATGGCGGGGAGGAAGTCGGAAAGACTTGGCAGACCCAAACATATTGTGAGGGTCTACTGGGAACGTCTGGCTGAGTCCCCTGTCAGAGAGGTCTTCAACTCCCACCTCCGGCAGAACTTCGACCGGATCCCGAGGGAGGTTGGAGACATTGAGTCCAAGTGGACCATGTTCTCCACCTCCATTGCCAATGCAGCTGCTCGGAGCTGTGGCCGTAAGGTCTCCGGTGCCTGTAGTGGCGGCAATCCCGAACCCGGTGGTGGACACTGGAAGTAAGGGATGCCGTCAAGCTGAAGAAGGAGTCCTATCGGGCCTGGTTGGCCTGTGGGACTTCTGAGGCAACTGATGGATACCGGCAGGCCAAGCGGACTGCAGCCCGGGTGGTTGTGCAGGCAAAAACTCTGGTCTGGGAGGAGTTTGGTGAGGCCATGGAGAAAGGCGGTCGGCCTCGAAGAGATTCTGGCAAACCGTTCGGCGCCTCAGGAGGAGGGAAACACTGCTCCACTAACCCTGTCTACAGTGGAGGTGGGCAGTTGTTGACTTCGACTGGGGACATTGTCGGACGGTGGAAGGAATACTTTGAGGATCTCCTCAATCCTACTGACACGTCTTCCACTGAGGAAGCAGAGGCTGGGGGCTCAGAAGTGGACTCAACAATCACCCAAGCTGAAGTCAGCGAGGTAGTTAAAAACTTCTCGGTGGCAAGGCGCCCGGGGTGGATGAGATCCGCCCTGAGTTCCTCAAGTCTCTGGATGTTGTAGGGCTGTCTTGGCTGACACGTCTCTGCAACATCGCGTGGAGGTTGGGGACAGTGCCTCTGGACTGGCAGACCGGGGTGGTGGTCCCTCTTTTTAAGAAGGGGGACCGGAGGGTGTTTTCCAACTACAGGGGGATCACACTCCTCAGCCTCCCCGGGAAAGTCTATGCCAGGGTACTGGAGAGGAGAATCCGGCCGATAGTCGAACCTCGGATTCAGGAGGAACAATGCGGTTTTCGTCCTGGTTGTGGAACACTGGACCAGCTCTATACCCTCCCCAGGGTGCTGGGGGGTTCATGGGAGTTTGCCCAACTCGCAGCCAGGGACCGGAGGGGGTCCGGTTTGGGGACCTCAGGATCTCATCTCTGCTTTTTGCAGATGATGTGGTCCTGTTGGCTCCATCAGACCAGGACCTTCAGCGTGCACTGGGACGGTTTGCAACCGAGTGTGAAGCGGCTGGGATGAGAATCAGCACCTCCAAGTCCGAGGCCATGGTTCTAAGCCGGAAAAGGGTGGCTTGCCCCCTTCAGGTTGGTGGAGAGTACCTGCCTCAAGTGGAGGAGTTCAAGTATCTTGGGGTCTTGTTCACGAGTGAGGGAAGGATGGAATGGGAGATTGACAGACAGATCGGTGCAGATTCCACAGTAATGCGGTTGATGTACCGGTCTGTCGTGGTAAAGAAGGAGCTGAGCTGCAAGGCAAAGCTCTCGATTTACCAGTCAATCTTCATTCCTTCTCTCACCTATGGTCATGAGCTCTGGGTCATGACCGAAAGGACAAGATCCCGGATTCAAGCGGCTGAAATGAGTTTCCTCCACAGGGTGGCTGGACACTCCCTTAGAGATAGGGTGAGGAGTTCAGTCACTCGAGAGGAGCTCAGAGTAGAGCCGCTGCTCCTCCACATCGAGAGGAGCCGCTGCTCCTCCACATCGAGAGGAGCCAACTGAGGTGGCTCGGGCATCTGTTCCGGATGCCTCCTGGACGCCTTCCTGGGGAGGTGTTTCGGGCATGTCCCACTGGGAGGAGGCCCCGGGGCAGACCTCGGTATTCCCACAGAGGAGCTGGAAGAAGTGTCTGGGGAGAGGGAAGTCTGGGCTTCTCTGCTTAGACTGCTGCCTCCACGACCCGCCCCGGATAAGCGGAAGAAGATGGATGGATGGCTGGACATGCTCATTATTGTTTTCTTCTTAATTTCTTGTAATATCTCATTTAATTTCGTCTTTAATTGTTTTGTTATTCACTAAGCACACATTTAGGCTCCACAGTGTATTGTGCTCTCTAGAATTGAGGTTTAGTTTTTATGTCAACAATGAGTGATCTGACAAACTTATTTCTTATATGTTGCATTCTTTAACTTGCAGATTGCAGTTAACACATTAAACGTTCAGATTTGTTCACACCAGGAATTCACACCAAAATTGACAGTTTACAAGCAAATGGTACATTTCTGCAAATCAAACAAACATAAGTTCATAGTGTCAAGTGTCATAGATAACGAATTTTTAGTGATGTCACTGGAACTTTGTCTTAAGTCATGTTTATGTTGTGTTTAAAAGTTTGTCAGATTCAGTTGTGTTTATTGTTGTGTTTAACTACTGCTATATAGTACCAGTACAAATTGTGAAATTGATTAATCCTGATATCCTTACAGCAAAGACTTTGAAATAATTGTTTGTTTGACTTTCCTGGTTAGATAACATATAATAATACTAATTTTTTTAAAAATCAGAGATACTCTTTATTTTACTGTACAAGCACCATTGTATCTAAGAATAATAACACTGCATTCATAAAAAGAAATACATGTATTAAATGGAGTATTAGTGGTTTGTATGTACAATGTAGGTGCAAAGGAGATACACTTTATTTTACTGTACTAGTTCCATTCTATTACAGGAGTATATTACAATTATAAATGTAGTACATTGAGTAATTGTGCCCATGAGTCACCCAACCCAGAAGAGACTGAAGGCATTTGATGCACCTGTTGTCACCGGTATGTACGCGTGTTTTAAAGTACATTCTGGACGGTCTCAATTTGTTGTACATTTGGTCAAAAACATAAGGCTATACTATGGCAAAATGGCCATTTTGGGTCACCTCCAATTTGGTCCAAAAGTGATGAAAATGACTTCCTGGGAATAAATAAATGCTCCCAAAGCTATTTTAAGGTGTTTTAAAGCATTGTTGGGTGGTCCCAAATTTGATCAAAAACATAAGGGTATACAAAAAAAAACAGCAATTTTGGTCTAAAAGCGGTTGAAATGACTTGCTGAGTATAAATAAATGCTCCCAGGTGTTTTCAAGCTTTTGCTGGAAGGTTGCAATATGTCCCAATTTTGGTCAAAAACATGAGGCGGTACTATGGGAAAATGGCCATTTTGGGTGACCTCCAATTTTGGCCTAAAAGTGATTAAAATGACTTCCTGGGTATAGATAAATGCTCTCAGAGCTATTTTAAGGCGTTTTGAAGCATTTTTTGGGTGGTAACCATTTGTCCCAAATTTGATAAAAAACATAAGGCTATACTATGGCAAAATGGTCATTTTGGGTCACCTACAATTTTGGCCCAGTAGTGGTTGAAATGACTGCCTGGGCATCAATAAATGCTCCCCAGGGTATTTCAAGTTGTTTTCAAGCTTTAGCTGGAAGGTCGCAGTACGTTCCAAATTTGGTAAAAAAAAACCCCATAAGGCTATACTATGGCAAAATAGTCATTTTGGGTCACCTACAATTTTGGCCCAAAAGTGGCTTAAATGGATTTCTGGGCATACATAAATGGTCCCACTTCCCAACAGTGGTTAAAATGAATTCTTGGGTATAAATAAATGCTCCCATGCGTATTTCAATGTGTTTTGAAGCATTTTCTAGGTGGTTGCTGTTTGTCCCAAATTTGGTCAAAAACATAAGGCTATAATATAGAAAATTTACCATTTTTGGCCACCCGTAATTCTGTCCAGAAATGTATTAAAATAACTTCCTGGGCATCAGTAAATGCTCCCAGGGGTATTTCAAGGTGTTTTCAAGCTTTAGCTGGAAGGTTGCAGTACGTTCCAAATTTGGTTAAAAAAAAAAAAAAACATAAGGCTATACTATGGCAAAATTGCCATTTTGGGTGACCTCCAATTTTGGCCTAAAAGTGGTTAAAATGACTTCCTGGGTATAGATAAATGCTCCCAGAGCTATTTTAAGGTGTTTTAAAGCATTTTTTGGGTGGTAACCATTTGTCCCAAATTTGGTCAAAAACATAAGGCTATACTATGACAAAATTTCCATTTTTGGCCAGCTGAAGTTCTGGCCAGAAATGTATTAATATGACTGCCAGGGTATAAATAAATACTCCCAGAGCAATATGAATGTGTTTTGAAGATTTTTCTGGGTGGTCACTGTTTCTCACAAATTTGGTCAAAAACATAAGGCTATACTATGGCAAAATGGTCATTTTGGGTCACCTACAATTTTGGCCCAAAAGTGGTTGAAATGACTGCCTGGGCATCAATAAATCCTCCCATGTGTGTTTCAAGGTATTTTCAAGCATTTTTGTGGTCGGTCACCATATTTTCTAAATTTGGTCAAATACATAAGGCTATACTATTGCAAAATGGGCGTTTTTCGTCATCTCCAATTCTTACACAAAAGTGGTTGAAATGACTCCCTGGGCATCAATTAATGCTCCCAGGGGTATTTTAAGCTGATATCATGCATTTTCTCGGAAGCCACTAACAAACCAACTTGGTTAAAACACAAATCTATACTATTAAAAAATGGCCATTTTGGGTCACCTTCAATTCAACCTGGAGAGACTCAAACAGAAACAGACACAATATATGTTTTGACATAAGATTTATTGAAAGTATAAATCGTGCTTGAGTACATATTTGGCACTTAGACCCCAGCAGACGTGGAGATGTCATGTGATGAGTGTGAAGAGCTGAGTAGATGCTTTACAGTTCTTCCCCTGGGGCCTAGACCATGGTGGTGGTAATGAGATGAAGAGGTGAGTGAACATGCAGATGGGGTGATGATGAGTGTATTCCACAGCTGAGGTGGTGATGGAGTGGAGGTGGTTTGCGGCACCGGCTGACACATCTGGATAAAGTAGCAGAGAGAAGGCTTTAAATACATAGGCTGCTTATCGATGATGGCTGAAAATGGCCATTTTGGGTGACCTCCAATTTTGGCCCAAAAGTGGTTAAATGGATTTCTGGGCATACATAAATGCTCTCAGGGGTATTTGAAGGTGTTTTCAAGGTTTTTCTGGGCATTCCCGTATGTCCCAAATTTTTCAAAACATAAGGCTATACTATGGCAAAATGGTAATTTTGGGCCACCTCCAATTTTGACCCAAAAGTGGATAAAATGGATTCCTGGGCATAAATAAATGCTCCCAGGTGTGTTTCAATGTGTTTTGAAGCATTTTCTAGGTGTTTGCTGTTTGTCCCAAATTTGGTCAAAAACATAAGGCTATACTATGGCAAAATGGTAATTTTGGGTCGCCACCAATTTTGGCCAAAAAGTGGCTAAATGACTGCCTGGGCATCAATAAATGCTCCCTAGGGTATTTCAAGTTGTTTTAAAGCTTTAACTGGAAGGTCAAAGTATGTCCCAAATTTGGTGAAAAACATAAGGCTATACTATGGCAAAATTGCCATTTTGGCCACCTGCAATTCATGCCAGAAATGTATTAAAATGACTTTCATGGTATAAATAAATACTCCTAGGGCAATATTAATGTGTTTTGAAGCATTTTCGGGCCAGTCACTGTTGTCACAAATTTGGGCAAAAACATAAGGCTATACTATGGCAAAATGGTAATTTTGGGTCGCCTCAATTTTGGCCCAAAAGTGTTTAAAATGGATTTCTGGGAATAAATAAATGGTCCCAGGGATATTTGAAGGTGTTTTCTAGCTTTTCCTGGGCATTCCCCGTATGTCCCAAATTTTTTCCAAAACATAGGACTATACTATGGCAAAATGTTCTTTTTGGGTCACCTCAAATCTTGGCCCAACAGTAGTTAAAATGAATTCCTGGGTATAAATAAATGGTCCTATGTGTGTTTCAATGTGTTTTGAAGCATTTTCTAGGTGGTTGCTGTTTGACCCAAATTTGGTCAAAAACATAAAGCTATACTATGGCAAAATGATAATTTTGGGTCGCCTCCAATTTTGGCCAAAAAAGGTTAAATGACTTCCTGGGCATAAATAAATGCTCACAGAGCTATTTTAAGGTGTTTTCAAGTATTTCTTGGGTGGTTGCTGTTTGTCCCAAATTTGGTCAAAAACATAAGGCTATACTATGGCAAAATTGCCATTTTTGGCCACCTGCAATTCATGCCAGAAATGTATTAAAATGACTTTCATGGTATAAATAAATACTCCTAGGGCAATATTAATGTGTTTTGAAGCATTTTCGGGCTACTCACTGTTGTCACAAATTTGGGCAAAAACATAAGGCTATACTATGGCAAAATGGTCATTTTGGGTCGCCACCAATTTTGGCCGAAAAGTGGTTGAAATGACTGCCTGGGCATCAATAAATGCTCCCTGGGGTATTTCAAGTTGTTTTAAAGCTTTAACTGGAAGGTCACAGTATGTCCCAAATTTGGTGAAAAACATAAGGCTATACAATGGCAAAATGTTCTTTTGGGGTCACCTCAAATCTTGGCCCAACAGTAGTTAAAATTAATTCCTGGGTATAAATAAATGGTCCTATGTGTGTTTCAATGTGTTTTGAAGCATTTTCTAGGTGGTTGCTGTTTGACCCAAATTTGGTCAAAAACATAAAGCTAAACTATGGCAAAATGATAATTTTGGGTCGCCTCCAATTTTGGCCAAAAAAAGGTTAAATGACTTCCTGGGCATAAATAAATGCTCACAGAGCTATTTTAAGGTGTTTTCAAGTATTTCTTGAGTGGTTGCTGTTTGTCCCAAATTTGGTCAAAAACATAAGGCTATACTATGGCAAAATTGCCATTTTTGGCCACCTGCAATTCATGCCAGAAATGTATTAAAATGACTTTCAGGGTATAAATAAATACTCCTAGGGCAATATTAATGTGTTTTGAAGCATTTTCGGGCCAGTCACTGTTGTCACAAATTTGGGCAAAAACATAAGGCTATACTATGGCAAAATGGTAATTTTGGGTCGCCTCCAATTTTGGCCCAAAAGTGTTTAAAATGGATTTCTGGGAATACATAAATGGTCCCAGGGATATTTGAAGGTGTTTTCTAGCTTTTCCTGGGCATTCCTGTATGTCCCAAATTTTTTCCAAAACATAGGACTATACTATGGCAAAATGTCCATTTTGGGTCACCTCAAATCTTGGCCCAACAGTGGTTAAAATGAATTCTTGGGTATAAATAAATGCTACCAGGTGTGTTTCAATGTGTTTTGAAGCATTTTCTAGGTGTTTGCTGTTTGTCCCAAATTTGGTCAAAAACATAAGGCTATACTATGGCAAAATGGTCATTTTGGGTCGCCACCAATTTTGGCCGAAAAGTGGCTGAAATGACTGCCTGGGCATCAATAAATGCTCCCTGGGGTATTTCAAGTTGTTTTAAAGCTTTAACTGGAAGGTCACAGTATGTCCCAAATTTGGTGAAAAACATAAGGCTATACTATGGCAAAATGTTCTTTTTGGGTCACCTCAAATCTTGGCCCAACAGTAGTTAAAATTAATTCCTGGGTATAAATAAATGGTCCTATGTGTGTTTCAATGTGTTTTGAAGCATTTTCTAGGTGGTTGCTGTTTGACCCAAATTTGGTCAAAAACATAAAGCTAAACTATGGCAAAATGATAATTTTGGGTCGCCTCCAATTTTGGCCAAAAAAAGGTTAAATGACTTCCTGGGCATAAATAAATGCTCACAGAGCTATTTTAAGGTGTTTTCAAGTATTTCTTGGGTGGTTGCTGTTTGTCCCAAATTTGGTCAAAAACATAAGGCTATACTATGGCAAAATTGCCATTTTTGGCCACCTGCAATTCATGCCAGAAATGTATTAAAATGACTTTCATGGTATAAATAAATACTCCTAGGGCAATATTAATGTGTTTTGAAGCATTTTCGGGCTAGTCACTGTTGTCACAAATTTGGGCAAAAACATAAGGCAAAATGGTCATTTTGGGTCGCCTCCAATTTTGGCCCAAAAGTGGTTGAAATGACTGCCTGGGCATCAGTAAATGCTCCCCGGGGTATTTCAAGTTGTTGTCAAGCTTCAGCTGGAAGGTCTCAGTATGTCCCAAATTTGTTCAAAAACATAAGGCTATACTATGGCAAAATGTCCATTTTGGGTCACCTCAAATCTTTGCCCAACAGTGGTTAAAATGAAATCTTGGGTATAATAAATGCTCCCATGTGTGTTTAAAGGTATTTTCAAGCATTTTCGTGGTCGGTCACCATATTTTCTAAATTTGGTCAAATACATAAGGCTATACTATTGCAAAATGGGCGTCTTTTGGTCATCTCCAATTCTAACACAAAAGTGGTTAAAATGACTCCCTGGGCATCAATAAATGCTCCCAGGGGTATTTTAAGCTGATACCATGCATTTTCTCGGAAGCCACTGACAAACCAACATGGTTAAAACACAAATCTATACTATTAAAAAATGGCCATTTTGGATCACCTTCAATTCAACCTGGAGAGACTCAAAAAGAAACAGACACAATAAATATGTTGACTATATATGTTGACATAAGATTTATTGAAAGTATAAATCGTGTAGAGTACATCTTTGGCTTAGACCCCAGCAGGCGTGGAGACGTCATGTGATGAGTGTGAAGAGCTGAGTAGATGCTTTACAGTTCTTTCCCTGGGGCCTAGACCATGGTGGTGGTAATGAGATGAAGAGGTGAGTGAACATGCAGATGGGGTGATGATGAGTGTATTCCACAGCTGAGGTGGTGATGGAGTGGAGGTGTTTTGCGGCACCGGCTGACACATCTGGATAAAGTAGCAGAGAGAAGGCTTTAAATACATAGGCTGCTTATCGATGATGGCTGAAAATGGCCATTTTGGGTGACCTCAATTTTGGCCCAAAAGTGGTTAAAATGGATTTCTGGGTACATAAATGGTCTCAGGGGTATTTGAAGGTGTTTTCAAGGTTTTTCTGGGCATTCCCAGTATGTCCCAAATTTTTTTCCAAAACATAAGGCTATACTATGGCAAAATGGTAATTTTGGGCCGCCTCAATTTTGACCCAAAAGTGGATAAAATGGATTCCTGGGCATACATAAATGCTCCCAGGTGTGTTTCAATGTGTTTTGAAGCATTTTCTAGGTGTTTGCTGTTTGTCCCAAATTTGGTCAAAAACATAAGGCTATACTATGGCAAAATGGTCATTTTGGGTCGCCACCAATTTTGGCCGAAAGTGGCTGAAATGACTGCCTGGGCATCAATAAATGCTCCTGGGGTATTTCAAGTTGTTTTAAAGCTTTAACTGGAAGGTCAAAGTATGTCCCAAATTTGGTGAAAAACATAAGGCTATACTATGGCAAAATGCCATTCATTTTGGGGGTCACCTCAAATCTTGGCCCGCCAACAGTAGTTAAAATGAATTGCCCTGGGTATAAATAAATGTAATCTATCCTCCTATTGTGTGTAAATTTAAATTTTTTTTTGAAGATTTTCTAGTATTTTTTTTTTAATTTTTTGAGTGGTTGCTGTTTGACCCAAATTTGGTCAAAAACATAAAGCTAACTATGGCAAAATGATAATTTTGGGTAGCCTCAATTTTGGCCAAAAAAGGTTAAATGACTTCCTGGGCATAAATAAATGCTCACAGAGCTATTTTAAGGTGTTTTCAAGTATTTCTTGAGTGGTTGCTGTTTGTCCCAAATTTGGTCAAAAACATAAGGCTATACTATGGCAAAATTGCCCTTTTTGGCCACCTCCTAATTCATGCCCAGAAAGTGGTATTAAAATGACTTTCAGGGTATAAATAAATGCTCCTAGGGCAATATTAATGTGTTTTGAAGCATTTTCAGGTGGTCACTGTTTGTCCCAAATTTGGCAAAAACATAAGGCTATACTATGGCAAAATGGTAATTTTGGGTCAAAGCCTCCAATTTTAGGGAAAAAGTTTTTTTTTTTTTTCTGGGAATACATAAATGGTCCCAGGGATATTTGAAGGTGTTTTCAAGCTTTTTCTGGAGCATTCCCATCTATGTCCCAAATTTTTTCCAAAACATAAGGCTATACTATGGCAAAATGTCCATTTTGGGTCACCTCAAATCTTGGCCCAACAGTAGTTAAAATGAATTCTTGGGTATAAATAAATGCTCCCAGGTGTGTTTCAATGTGTTTTGAAGCATTTTCTAGGTGTTTGCTGTTTGTCCCAAATTTGGTCAAAAACATGAGGCTATACTATGGCAAAATGTCCATTTTGGGTCACCTCAAATCTTGGCCCAACAGTGGTTAAAATGAATTCTTGGGTATAACTAAATGCTACCAGCTTTGTTTCAAGGTTTTTGAAGCATATTTTTGGGTGGCTGTTGTTTGTCCCAAATTTGGTCAAAA
>JAWCTZ010000439.1:0-41496 GCA_036850595.1 Rhyacichthys aspro | reverse complement strand
GCTACCAATAAATCTAATTGTATATTGCTATTCTCTTACTTTTGTCTGCATTTTCACTGTCAAATGAGAGAAGCAAAACATCATTGTTTTGACTAGGTGAGCTCTGTTGTAAAATTAAGGTCATGTCCAGATTTCTTCTAGATGAGTCATGATCCCAGTGACTAGTGCTCATGAAATGATCTGTAGACAAAGAACAATATCACCATGTGTTTAACTCTAATGTAGAGCTGGAAAACTCTACTCCTCTCCCTCTGCTGCACTCTGTTCTTTTACTTCTCTTCATGCAGGGCCTCTGCTCAGGCCTGGAGGAACCCCTTCTCTGGCAGCAGGCCCATTAGCTCTGTGCCAGGGGCTGACCAGTCTGGTTCCTTACACACCACATACTCCATGTTCTGTTGGCAACTGCTGTCACTCGGGCCATTCTCATGCAGAGGCTATGAGTGACTATGAGTGTCAGTTAAAAATAGAAACAGTTGCTAAAGACAGCTCAGGTAACGGGAAAGGAAATACAGGACTGCTCTCCTACTGAAAGATAGCTGTGGCAGTGCAGGCAGATAAAGAACAAATAGATGACCTCAAGATGGTCACAATGGCAATGACCTAAAATAACCAACATTGCTCAGCCATGCAGTGCTACACTGCAAATGACCTCAACCTAAGCAGGAAGCAGAATTCATTTAACTGTCACTATGTATTCCCCATCTTTCCCATAATCTCCTTGGCTGTGCTCCATGTGCACAGGTGGCTTCATTAGACCATTAGAACGAGAGCCAAAAGACAGAAGGAGGAAGGCAGCGACTAGGATTCATGAGGCTCTGATGCCGGGATGCTATATTCAAATTACCTGTACCATGTTATCTTGTTTATTGCATATTAATGGAGTATATATCTAATCTCACTGTTTATTGATGGCATTCAGGCTCCAGGAAATGTATTTGTTTTTCAAACCAGTACAAAACAGCTTCTCAAACCAGAGCAATGAACAAATCAGGGTTTAACAGACAAAGTTGAATGCATGTGTTACTATTCTGCCACCTGTTGGTCATACCATGAACTGCAGCTTTGTGTTATTCGATCATGCTCTATTTTTGTCAAAGATCGAATTATGGCTTCTCCCTCTGTGCTGGGAAGTCGCAAGCAAATGTCAAGTAAATGTCAAATATATGTGTTTGTTGTCATTTCAAGTTTTGGTTGGACACAGTACTACAGGAGAAACTACAAGGAGTAAATAAAAAATAAGCACTTTTTTTAGGCTGAAAAAAGACAAAGACATAAATGGATGTTAAAGAGGCACATCAAAGGGTGCCCCTGTGGCACACATGAAATTTGGAAATAGTTCTTGAATATGATTGTAAGATGAGACCACACCGTCTAATGTCTTGTGCTGGGAAATGCATTATATTGTGTTGTGTCCTGTAATGCTATGTAATACCACTAGTTGGCACATGCATGTGGAGAGAGTAAAGACTAAGGAAGAAGAGATAAGATAGTGGAGACTATACACAGTACACATAGTGTTGCTTCTTATTTCAGCCTCACAGCCTCACTCCAGATTTCTCTCCAACTTTCCAACTGTTGCCCCCATGAGAGAATGTGCCAACAACAAAGACTCTTTTACATGGTCTCCTGAAACAGTTTAAAGGAACTCTTTGTAAAACTCTGCACTTACACTGATTGATCCCACATTGCGCATACTCATTTTAACTGATCAACTGATCAACCTTTATTAGCACTTTATGGTTTACAATATTAGAGCTGGGGTCTGTAACTTTTCCAAATCAAAAAAATTGTGACAAATGTATAAAATTAGTAAAACAGACCATCTGACCTGTTACTATCCTGTAAACGAGGTATGCTGTTATAATTATTATTTTCCATAAGTCTTTCCCCCTGGTTCTACAGCAATTGGAGGTTTATATGGGTGCCAAACAAAAGGACAAATCACAGGTAAGCTGTGTTAAGTGTCGACTGTCAATCCACAAGCTGCCCCTGCATCACCTCCATATAATGTATAAATGTATAAATAACACCTTACACACAAGCTTTTCTAGCATGGAGGGGAGGGGTTATTGCAGAGGTCCCAAACGTTATGCAGAGGTATTTTAATTCTGTTGCTCAGGAATTTTTCACTTTTATTATTTATGTTACATTGCCTGTGGATGCACAAAAATAAGCATTAGACGAGGGTTTAGATATAATTATAAACTGATATTTCATGTGCAATATGAAATATAACTCAGCACTGTAAGTGATTGGCTAGCTGCAAACTCACATTAGTATGTCTGTGTTGCTGAACTAAATGCACAAAGCACACTAAAACTAAGTGAATCACAAGCGTAGCTCATCATTCAACATGGCTTGCAATGTGCATTAGTTCTCAGTTGCTGTCAGAATTGTATATTTTGGAGTCATAAATACTTAAACTAGGTGAATGTTGAGCGCATTACAAAATGTACAATAAATTGAAGTCCCGTGGTTACTTTTTAACAGAAGCCACACATAAAAATACAAAAAATGGGGCAAAATTGCCCCCTGGAAAATCTAATAACATTACGTCTATGGGACCCCATCAAAGTCTGTAGTAGACGAATGAAATTCGAAGGGATGATTCATTAGTAAGTCCAAACTAAAAAATTATATTGTGGCAAAGCCATGTAACCAACAGGAAGTTGACCATATTTGATTAAACTTACAAAATAATATTTTCATCAAAAATTCCACCCCTCAAACCCAACGAGACCAAACTCACTCAACATCATCTACACAAGTCTTCCATTAAAACTTGTTGAACTCAAAACTTGTTGAAGGTTTTGTGGACTATTTAACAGTGTTTCTGTGGCAACCTTGCAATTTTGGCTATTTTTTGGGTGTTATAACACTTTGGTTTAAATTTCAAACAATTATTTACCATTATTTTTTTGTATATTTTATTTTTAATTTAAATATTTAAGTAAAATAAAACATTTAGTTTAGGTGAGAACAAACACTACCGTTAAAAAAACTAAAAGCAGCTCCACAATGCAGCATGCCGAGCATCAGTCACATCGCAGATTAGCTGCAGGAGTTAGATTTATCCCATTTTGTTCTTTATTTAAGCGTTGACGCCGAATTGACTATTTAAAAATGAAGAAAAGAGGGAAACATCAACGAACATCCACCCACCCACCCATGAAATCGGTATTACTGGTGTTGTCACATAACAATAAACTGGTGGGAAAATTTCCTCACCATCACAATCCTAATTGTAAGCCTTTTAAAATAAAAGCATACTGCTGAAATAGGTTACACCACACTAGTAATAACCAAAAAATGCTAATATAAAATGCTGTTATTGAAATATACTGGCCAGCCATAAGGCCTGTGGGAAACCAGAAATCCCTTTGTTATAAATGAGTAATACTTGGTGCAAAAATATAATTCTGTTGGAACTACAGATGCACCGTTCCGATACTCGGATCAAAAACTAGTGAGACAAAAAGCTAGATCACATACCGTTCATACATAGTAAATACATAAATCCAATCTAAACACTATGTCTGTGGCGCGGACTCTGTCAGGAAGATGACAAGATGGAGGGAGGCAAATCAGCAGTTTGGAGATTTCATTTAATTATAAACTAAATAATTGTTATTGACAACCCGCTGCACCTCATTTCAGCCACTGTCTCTGTGTCACTCAGACTGAAGACAACAGCAGCACAGGGAGCGCACTCTCACTAACAGACATGGAGCTGTGCGCTCATGAGCAGAACAGGGTTCAGCTGAATCAAAAAAATGAATTATAAATAAAATGAAGTACTCTTTACTAAGTTAATATTGTATGTCTATACATTGGTAAGAGAGCTGGTCTTTACTTTCTTTTAATTTTGACAAATCTACTCATTGCAGTAAAATGTAATGACAAAGTAACCCCCATCTCCATAATGGGTCAAGTGACAAATCCGAGGGTCATTATTTATGTGATATATATTGAATACCAGTTAGATCAGATCGGTATCTGATACCTGCAAATACTCAAAGCACCTGGATCGGGATCGGGATCGGGATCGGGATCGGGATCTGGATCGGTACGAAAAAAGCTAGATTGGTGCATCCCTGGAACGATTACATATACAATGGAAAATGACGACTCACAGAGACAAGTTGTAGGAAAGAGGAGCAATATCTGTGTGGCCTCAGCAGCGAGTTTGGGATACCCATGTAAGAGGGAGGGCCAAAAGTTTGCATGACTCACTTGTTGGAATTGGACCTTCAGTCCTAAACCTGATATAAGTGAGCATTATTGCCTCAGAACCTTTTAAAGGTCCCATATTATGCTAAATCGACTTCTCTGAGCTTTTAACCATGTTCTAAAGTTGTTTCTACCTCAAACACATACCCAAAGTTGTGTTTTGTTTCATTCGCGCATGTTTAAGTAATTTATTTACTTTGTGCTACAGTCCTTTCAACGAGCTGTTTCACGCAATGACGTCAATATGTGAAATAAACCACTCCTCTCCAGGAAGTGCTCCTCCACACTCCTCCAGCCCCTCTCTCCTGCACTGTCAACAAGTGGTGCTCTGCAGCTCAGACACAGAGAAGCATCGCTGCTACTGTGTTAGCTTTCTTACAGTCAGCAACATGTATTACTAACAAGCATTACTGCATAGCTCTACATATTACTAGGCTACTTTATTATAGTTCTTTCAATACACTGCACAACAGCTACCTTAGGAGTCTCCAGGCAGCATACATTCTCAACTTCAGTAGGCATTGTACGGCCATTTCCACATGTGCACCTATAAACAGAAGCAGTTAACACGCGCTATGCTACGGGCTACACCATAGAAACATACACAATAAATAGTTTCTCATTTACCAAGCAGAAACGTCTTGTAGAAGCCTTCGAGGTTTTTGTGTTTGTTCATGTTCTTCAAACTCAGAGTCAGACTCTGGGTCGAAGATATACGGCTTAGTTACTCTCAAAGCCATTGCTGTTAAAGTTATTACTATAAATGTACCGTGTTTACTTCAGTCTGTTTCCAGCGCAGCTCTAGCGTGACGTCATGAGTGGGCGGAGCCAACACGGGAGAGCTGAGCCTTAAAGTGACAGCGCCAAATCAGACCGTTCACTTTGGACTCATGATGAGAGCTCATTCAAACCGCTTGTATAAGATAATTATTGTGTGTTTCATGTTGCAAAACGTCATATGGTAACCTAAATGTATCCAAAATACACTGTATAATGTTCAAAATAGTATAATATAGGACCTTTAATGATATGCTATAACTTACATTTTTTATTGTGATTTTTTTCACGGACCCCCAATCACCGAGAATAAGACATCTTAATGAAGACATCTGTCACAATAAATGATAAAATATTTACTTTTCACACAAGGCGAGAGGTGAAAGTAACAAGTGTGACTCATTGTGCTTGGCATCAGTGGATCACCTGATCCATTGGCTATTGATAAAAAAACATGGATGTATTTATTTTGCTTGATTGTTTTTTTCTGGCCCACTGTAGGGAAATTTAGAGTTGGTCCCTAATTTAAAGCTGAGGCTTTGAGACCAGTGCTTTTTTATACTCTTGAAGTGATGTTGCTGCCCAGGCCCTGTTGTTAGGGCAGCATTAGGCTCTCATTACATCCAAAAGTCAATAAGCAGCCCTTTAAAAGCTCTCTACTGTTACAGGCATTTCCCTTATGCAAGTGTATTACAGCCGCTGTACAGCACAGGGGAACTACTACTGAGCACATCAAGGCTGTTCAGAGTCCTTCATGTAGAGCCACAAATTAACCTGATGTTGCACAATGACTTTGAATTTGGTCTAGCTAGATTTCATTGTCCATCTTTTCTACTTTATAAGAAATATTGCAACTACCAAAGACCCTGCACTCTCACAAAAGTTCACCAGGCATGCATCAAAGGATTTATCACTTCAAGTTTCTAAGAGTAAGGCCTTGCAGTGTTCTCTCTGCACTGTAGTGTGTCCTGTCTGCTCTGTAGCGTGTCCTGTCTGCTCTGTAGCGTGTCCTGTCTGCTCTGTAGCGTGTCCTGTCTGCTCTGTAGCGTGTCCTGTCTGCTCTGTAGTGTGTCCTGTCTGCTCTGTAGTGTGTCCTGTCTGCTCTGTAGTGTGTCCTGTCTGCTCTGTAGTATGTTCCCTCTGCTCTGTAGTGTGTTTTCTCTGCTCTGTAGTGTGTACTTTCTGCTCTGTAGTGTGTTCTCTCTGCTCTGTAGTGTGTCCTTTCTGCTCTGTAGTGTGTACTTTCTGCTCTGTAGTATGTTCTCTCTGTTCTGTAGAATGTTCCCTCTGCTCTGCAGTGTGTCCTTTCTGCCCTGTAGTGTGTTCTCTCTGTTCTGTAGTGTGTTCTCTCTGCTCTGTAGTGTGTTCTTCTTTCTCTGTAGTATGCTCTCTCTGCGCAGTGGTGTGCCCTGTCTGCTCTGTGGTGTGTCCTGTCTACTCTGTAGTGTGTTCTCTTTGCTCTTTAGTGTGTCCTTTCTGCTTTGTAGTGTGTCCTGTCTGCTCTGAGGTATTGTCTCTCTTCTCTGTAGGGTGCCCTGTCTGCTCCATTCTCTGTATTCTAAAATGTTGTCTCTCACGTTTTGCCTTGGAGAATATTTCTTCTACTTCAGCCAGCGTAATTCCTTTAAATTAATGTAGAGGTTCCTGCAATATATTTCTTGAAACAATTTAATTTATAGTTAAAAAACACCTAAAAAACAGCAACAGAATGGTTGAGCCACACTGCACTTGTGTTAGAACTGACAGTAAATGAAAAGAACAGTAATGTTCCCACTCTGATGTCGATGTCACATATTGAATTGAATTTAATAGTATTAGTAAATTTACTCAGAGCTGTATGAAAAAAACAACTTGATTCTGAAGTTGATCTAGGTGAGAAGACCTATCTTATTACAATAACAACAACACATATTTGGCTTCTTTTCTGGTTTGAAGAATTGCTGTATGACAATTGTGGAGGGGCTACAGAATCTCTCATCTCCAAGGTCTACCAGTACATTAAGGCAGATGTGAGGAAGTGCACCTTCTCAAAGATTTGCCTAGGGCCCCAAATTTGCTAAGCCCGCCACTGCTCATCTCAGCACACAGTCTGAAATATTTTATGCCGCAATAGTAGCACTTATAGGAAAACTTCTGACAGCAACGAAATGTTTAAACTATTTCTCTCGATTGACTGGAAAAAAAAATCTTTGAATTAAGTTTCAAATTTTTAAAAATTGGAATACAATAACTTGGAATAAAACTTCGAAAAACCTCTACAGACATGGAGCAGATCACACAGAGCAGACACGGGTTTGATCAACAACAGTGTTTTAGAACAAGGTGACACTGATATACAGGGGCCCAGGCCACATGCGTGCGGCGGCTCCCTCCGAGGCTCGTCTGTGCTCAGGTGTGACTCAATGGTGCAGCCTGCGGCCCGGGCCTAGCCTAACTTCCCGGGCCCTGTCCTGTCCCGTCCGCCGCAGTGCCTCCTCACTACCCACACACGCCTCTGCGGACCAGGCCGGCGCCCACAGCCCTCAGCTACTTCCTTATTTTTGGCGCAGAGCCGCGACATGTCCCACACCGCAGCATCACTGAGAAGATGCGCAGAGAGAGGCGGGGCCGCGCGTTCCCAAAACACCGCAAGAACAAGCCCTGTCCGCGCTAGCCTGTCCTCCATGCTCATGCCTTACTGCGCCACACTGACCCCGAGCTCTTACCTGCGCCGGCTCACTATGCCGCAGCGGGACGTCAGCTCCGCGGCATCAGCCTCTGCCCTCCGCCGGTTTGCGCTCACGGACTCACAGCAAACCTTCCCCTCGTTCTGGGGCTGTTCCATCGCTCTTCCGCAGGCGCGCATTCCCGGCGTTGCCCGCGCGCACACGCTCCACACGTCAGCAGCGGTGGGTCAGGTGATGGACTGACGGCAGACTCTCAATCTGCTCAGACATTTCAGTTTATACAAAGCCTTACCCAACGCCACCTCCGGTTGTGAATGTGGCTAATGTTGAATGTTCTCCAAGTGAGAATGTTATAAGAAAAACACTGTAAATCGTACGGCTCTGAAAAAGAAACAAACTCCAGGCACCATCCACAAGCCGAGTGCCCCCTTAAATCATGAGTAGCCTATCGTAGGTTTTTTTTCCCTAATGGCAGGCATCAGTAAAAATACGCTTGCAATCAGCAGGTATCTGCATGACGTTACCCATTTTAACCACAAGGTTTCACATGAGGTGTAGGTGAAGGTGTAGTGTCTGTGATACCACCTGTGGCTCTGTAGCCCACTAGACAGGAGAACCCATCACAAGAAATAGGCTACACAGAAAAATTAAGGGTTTAATGCAGGCACAAAGCTCTTAGAAAGTCTATTCTGGTCCAAAAAGGAATTATAATTTACTCAATTTCAAAATTCATTTCAGCAGAGCTCTATAGATTAATTCCAAAACTGATAAGTATACCCAATACTTTTTTTACATTAGTTTTATATATTTATATTATATATTAAGTGCCTTTTGGCTTATCCCGGTCTGAGGGTTGCCACAGCAAAGCATGAGAGCTTGGGCACAGAGTGGCTCTGTGGCTGGAGTCAATCTCTGCACCAAAGACAGGATTAACTTCTTCACCACAGGAGCATGTATATTTTATATACATTACATGTATTGTCATAACATGTAGGGGGACTATATCAACATCAGAGTATTTAACAATATTCTTGTAACTAATATTTTATTAAAGATAATGCTATTAATTGTTAATAACATATGTTTCAAAGATAAAACCTAATAGTTCCCACATTGAGGAAACTGTCTTGTTAAAGCAGTGAAATGAAATAGCTGTGTAGTCCCCTATCAGCTAAACAACCTTTTAATTTCTTTCTACATACAAACCAGCCAGCCAAAGGCAAGAAAAAATACTGTTACAGCTTCTGTGTGGCTGGTCAGGCTTTTAGACCATTTATTATTGTACACTTTCTTAATGAGTTTGGCACAGACTGACTACTACAAAGCAGGATTAAGATGTTATAAAGGTAACTTTGGATTTAACCCTGGATTTTCTGTTTCAGAAGGTGGTTCATTTTCTATTGAGGTAAATCTCTGTGGAAACATGCATTGAACAGCTAATCTGCCCCAGAGCAGGTTAAGATCCAGACAGAGATAGAAACACAGCCCACAGACCAATTAGCAGCGGGAAATGTGCTTCTGGCAGAGGGGAAAATGCTGTACAGACTGTAACAAAAGGAGAAAAGTGTCTGCACAAATGACGAGAGGACAAATGGATAGGAACACAAACTTTGGTTAGTGATACCCTAAGTCTTAACTTACAGGTTTATTCATGTGTATACTGAATAACACTTTAAGAATGTATTTAATTGTCTGCATTATATTCTTAATAATAATTAATTCTGAATAAGAGACTCCATGACAATAATTTAAATGGAACATTAAATCTGTAGACACCACACTTTAGTCTGGCTGTTACTGCTGACTACAGCCCTTTCCATTTTGCAGTTGAGTTTATTGTTCTTACCTGTTAGCCTTCATGTGAACATAACTCTGACTTGCTGAAGTGTATGGTCGTTTAGTGCTACTTCTGGCCATTTCACATGAATCACTCATAGCGCCACAGAGAATGCCAGGGTTGAGTGAAGCAGAATTTTTTTCCATGTATTCCATGTATGTATTATTGTTTTTTTAAGATTATTCTTTGGCCTTTATTGGATTGGATAGCAGGAGAGGGAGTGACATTGGGTAATGACCCAACCTGGAATCAACCCAGTTCTCCCAGGTATAGGGTACGCAGTCTACTAGTTGAGCCACCTATGCATGTTGATGCCATAATTTAATCTCATTGTTATATAACAATGACTATGAAGTATTCAATTGAATTGACACGATAAAAACAATCCTATAGGCAAAATAAAAGCATGTGAAAGACATAAAGACCTGGATGACGTTGATCTATCTTCTCCTAAACCCAGAAAAAATTGAGGTGATCATAATAGGCCCCAGGAATCTCACCCTGATGGAGGGTCTAAGGACGGGGATGTTGTCCTGCTCAACCTGTTTGCATATTTACTGTCTTTTGTTTTGTGAAGCCCTTTGAGGCAATTGTTGTTGCGATACTATAGCCTTGCCAGCCAATTGTAGCAAGGGAGGCTGGATTTTGTTTCACGTCATATTGAGTGCAAGAATTTTTCCGACCAAAACAGTATGCAGGTTTAGGTAGCTTACTACGATCGAAAATAAGCACTGAACTCGATATTACACCCTGTGTTCTCAGATTTTTCTGACAAAAACGACAGAAGTCATTCACCATCAAGCATCTTCTCTCTCTTGCCATACTGGAACCGGACGGTCACTTTCCTTACGTCACATCCTCTGATTGGTTTACTCAGCGAGCATTAGTTCCACCCATGGTCCTGCCTTAAAATCCTGTTCAAACCCCACACAACCAGACTAATTTCTCTGTATGGAATACAATGAGAAAGCTGTCTGGCTGGTCAGCCTTGTGATACTGGTCTATACAAATAAAACTGAATTGGAAAAAAATTTAATTGGAGAAAAAGAGAGACTGTGACAATTGTGGAAGGGGCCAGTTCGCTTTGTAGTACAGGGCCCAAGACCTTCACACTGGCACACAGACACCCCCCCCCCCCACACACACACACACACACACACACGCACACACATGCACACACACACACACACATACACTCCCTATCTTAGTGTCAGCCCTCCCTGTATTTCTTGCCTTCTACTATCGCTCCCCCTTCCGCCAGGCCTGGCTTGTTAGCCGGGAGGCAATCCCCCTGTAACCCCCATCCACCTGAAAGAACCCATCGCAGGCCCTGTGATAAATGTGTGATATCCCATTGCTACTTGTTGTTTTTGTCAATGTATGTTTATGCTCTGTTACTTGCAACTGTAACTGCAACTTTCATGAAGTGAAAAGAGTTGGCGCGTGCTACACTGGCGTCGCAGCCTAAGATGCTCTCTCATCTGAAATGGAATTTCTCCTTTTGGAGACAATAAAGTATAATTGAATTGAATTGAATTGAATTGAATGTTCCTGTAATTTCTCAAACCTAAAAAAAACAAAAAAATAAAAATCATGATTTAGCTCATTTAAGACCACATTCACAGAACTACATAAAACTTTATTGCACAGCAGACATGACACTATTACCACTGTCACTGGACACGGCACAAGGTGGCACTTTAAATGAGATGTGTGAATGTTTCTATCAGTTCATGTGTCATTTGCAGAGGGGCACCCTGCTCCAGCCGGCCCTCTCTCTGGTGTGCAGCCTGAAGTGAGTGTTGAGGTGCGCCGACTGGTTGAAGCGCTTTCCGCAGACGTGGCAGTGGAAGGGTTTCTCTCCGGTGTGAATTCGGTGGTGCCTCTTGAGCATACTGATGGTGGTAAAGCTCTTGCGGCAAACAGCGCAGCAGTACGGCTTCTCCTTGGTGTGCCATCGCATGTGCACCTCCAGCTGGCAGGCGAAGCTGAAGCCTTTGCCACACTCTTTACAGCTGTGCCACCTCTGAAGGCTCTGTCCTGGCCCAGGGGAGTGGGGTGGGGGCAGTGTGACAGGCTTCTTCAGCTGCAGCACGGGGGGGGTTTCACTGGAGCACAGTAAGACTCTGGGGCTTGACACCTGTGTTTTCTGAGTCCTGTCAACAGGGCTGACAGAATAGTCACTACTCACTCTTTGTGGGGACTGAGATTGAAGGCTGCTGGTTTGCTGTGGCCCACTTACTGCTGGCTCCTCCCTCTCAGTCTTGATGTCCTGCACTGGGTGTGGTTGTGGGAAAACACTCTGTCTGCTATACCCAGTCTGTAGTGGTAAAGCTCTCGAGTTCTGCAGGGCCTCACCTACACTACAGGCTTCCTCTGCCGAGTGCTTGCCCAAATCTGAGCACGGGCTTTTCAGCTTTGGCTCCACTTTAACCTGTGGCACTGGTTCCACAGCATATCTCCATTCAGGCTGCAGGGGCTCCCCATTGTGAGGCAGCTGTCCAGACTGAGACTCTTAAAGAGAAAAGCAGACAGTATAATTGTTTGAAAGAAAAGACACCTTGAACATTGGTGTATTCTAGTAGACGTAATATGAGGATATACAAAAGGCAATAAAGTATTTTCATTCATTTTCATGACAAACACATTAAAATAGTAATGAACAGCAGTACAATGTTCAGGGCTAGGCCATTGAGACAGTGGACTCTTTCAAGTACCTCACCTCAGCAATAAATTGGACTAGTCCCACAACATCGACACCCTGTTCAAGAGGGGCCATAGTCGCCTCCACCTCCTGAGGAGACTGAGGTCCTCTGGAGTGTGTAGGACTCTGTTAAGGACCTTTTATGACTCTGTGGTAGCCTTGGCTATCCACTATTGCTGTGGTCTGCTGGGGGGCAGGCAGCATGGATCAGGACAGGACAAGACTTAACAAGCTGGTCAGGAGGGCTGGTTCTGTTCTGGGCTGCACGCTGGACTCCATCGAGGAGGTGGGTGAGAGGAGGATGCTGGCCAAGCACACATCCATCAGGGACAACACCTCACCCGCTGCATCAGATTGTGGAGTCTCGGAGCAGCTCCTTTAGTGGCAGACTGAGACACCCTCAGTGCAGAAAGGAGCACTACAGCAGGTCCTTCCTACCAACTGCCATCAGACTGTACAATTCACATGTATGGCTTTCACCCGTGCAATATGTTTCCCCCTGTAATCCCATGTAAATATGTATATTGAGTGCTATTTTTATTATATTGTTAATTTATCTTGACCCGATGATGCACCGTTTAAAGTTTCTTTATATATATATTCTATTTTTAAAATTTGTTCTGTATATACATTTTTATTGCATGCTCACTTTTTATATTGTTATAGTTCCTTTGCACTATTCTGTATCAAAAGTTTATCTTATCTTATCTTATGAACTGAGACCCCAGCTACATCACTGTGATGCTCTGTGATGACTGTGAACCCTTTTCTTCAATGTACAGTCCTGTTTTACCATAGCCAGTAATGACCATGGCTGTCTTATATGAGAGGGAGGACAAGACATGTATGAGTTTAAGAACAATATCATTGAGCTGAGAGAAAGAGTCTGGGGGCTGCATACACCTATACCACGTCCTAGACTTACAATACAACACATTTCACTCTCGTGTTTTCCACTTTAGTGTTTAGAACACAATGAAAATGTAGCCTTCAGTTTTGTGAATTAAAGCATTATGCCCATCTACGAAATGCTATCTAGTAACAGTACAGTAGAACAGTAACAGGCCTGACTGTGTGAGATGCAGACTGTGTTCACCTGGCTGCAGGAGGAGCCGCTGCACAGCTGCGTTCAGGAGCCGTTTGAGACGCTCGTTCTCCTCCTTGGAGCGGAGCAGTTCGGCCTGGTACTCCACCACCGTGTCTTTCACGGCGCGAAAGATGTCGTCGGCCGCCGCCGTGAGCCTGTCGTTCAGAAATACGTTTAATAGCTCCAGTTTGGTCATGTCTTCTGCCGCCGCCGTCTGCCTTCTGTTTACATCCACTCACCCGGAAGAACACAGCTTTAACCGGGGTCTTCAACCGGAGCATCACGGCTCTGGCTCTGCTCCGGCTGCACCTACACAACGGGGATCACAGGTTAGCGGTGCCCCCTGCAGGTCAGGAGACAACACAGATTACTAGTGCTGCAGGGTTGAAAATACGGTCAGATTGAATGACGTGTAACAGTGTTTGACTTTTGGATTAATTAAGACAAAAAGAGGAGTTTTAAGTGCGCCTTCTTCATTCTTACAGCATGCACATTACCAGACCACACAATGTTATGGGAGAGGAAGCCTCCCAAAACAAAGATTCACACAGCTTTTATACAGAGATAACATGGTGAGGGCAAAACTTCCAATGAAGGTCAAATACTGGCATTTTCCATCAGCTTTCTACTTTTCTTTATTTTTCTTTCTGTTCTCCCCCCTCTTTATACTTACCTTATACCCTCTTACATTCAGACCTTTCTCTTTAAATTTTCCTCTCCCTCGTCCATCTATCTTGTAAGCAGGGCTAAGTTCTCTTGATAGCTAGCCTCTCTAAGCATAATTTTAGTCATCGTGGTCTCAAAAGACCTTTCCATCCATCCTTTAGTACAGAGTACAAGGAAACATCCACACAAGGCCAAGAGTACAAGTGACACCAGAATGGCAGTAAGCACAGAAATGATGACTCCTTTCCACTTGCCAACCACCTCATGAGTGAGTCCCACATCGATGTGTCTACCACAGAGTTTGCTGCTAGTTCTTCATGGAGGGTTCAACAAGGCTCTGGTAACTATCCTTGATTGTTTCTCGTTTCTTCCAATAAAGTGTATATTGTTGAAAATGCATATTGACTATTTGTGAAAATCACAACTTTTTTATTTATTTTTTATTTTACATGCTTCTGTTAATGCCACCAATTCTATCACTTGTGCTGACTAAATATTTAGCCTGGTCAGCCAGACGGCTTTCTCATTGTATTACATACAGAGAAATCAGTCTGGTAGTGCAGGGTTTGAACAGGTTTTCAAGGTGGAACCATGGGCGGAACTAATGCTCGCTGAGTAAACGAATCAGAGGAACCACGGATGTGACGTAATTAAAGTGACTGTCCGATTCCAGTTGTCAACAAACTACAGCATACACCAGCATGGCGAGAGAGAGAAGATGCTTCGGTGGAGAATGACTTCTGTTGTTTTTGTCAGAAAAATTTGAGGACACAGGGCGTAATATCGATTTCAGTGCTTATTTTTAATCATAGTAAGCTACCTAAACCTGCGTACTGTTTTGGTTGAAAAAATTCTCGCACTCAGTATGATACAAAACAAAATCCACAAAAATGTGGTTGGCTCAGTAAGATTGTCATGCAAGATAAATGTTTAGCTGGTGACATATTTCCGTGTTTATGCTCCAGCAATAGGACTGACACCGCATGCAGCACTTTGAGCGTCAAAAGTCTGAATAGTAAAAGTGAGGCTGACGCCTGAACCACAAGTGATGCAGCCACCAGTGGCAGTAAACAAGGTGATAAGGCTCTGCTAACTGTATCCAATTTGGATGAGTATAAAGCCACTGTCCTAAGTTTGTCTCTATGCCTCTGTGTGTGGAAAGGCTATAACCACAGAGAGAACACTAGAACACTAGCTATGGTCTGTTTTAGCTTGTAAAACACCTTCTCGGCTTCTGCTGTCCACTGAATTTAGTCAGAAGCAGCCATGCAGCCATAGGTGTTGTATAAATCAAGTCTTGGAGAGGCTCTGCTATTTCTGCATAATTGAGGATCCACAATGTACAGAAATTTCACTTGCCTAAAAACTCCATCATATGTCTTTTTGTCACAGGTTTTGGGGCATGCAATATGGCTGTTTTCTGTTTTTGTCCAGGACCCTACCCTCTGCTGACACGTTGTAGCCAAGACATTTAACTTCTTTTCCCCAGAGCTGTAATTTTTGTTTTGACACTTTACAGCCATTTTCAGATAACTTTAGCAATTCAAGTGTCACAGTTTGGCATTTTTCCTGAGAGGGTAAACAAATCAAAATGTCGTCCATATACACTATTATTTGTCTTTTATCATCTGTAAGTTGAAATGTAGCAAGGCACCTCTGAATTTCTTGTGAAAAAAGTTGTTGTTGGAGATTCACAATGCCCCAGAGAAAGCCTAGAAATTGTTAGCCTTTTTTTCTTCATAAGTAAATGCAAACCAAAATCTATGTTTTGGAGGAATTGGAATTGAGAAGATTGCATTTGGGCATAAGGGTCTGGGACATTTGGAGCTCTGGGTATTACTGCCTTGTTTAAGTCTTGTATCATCCTCCATCCATTAGGTGGCGCTACTTTCTGTACAGGAAAGATTGGTATATTACACAGTAAGTCAGGGCATTCAATTATGATTCCTTCCTTTATTAAACCTTTCATAGTCTCTACAATACCTTCCTCTTACACTTTGGTCTAAGAGGGTATTGCCTTACATATGGCCTTTAAGAGGAAGCTGGTGTTATTTTCAATGGCTGAGCTGTTTTTAACAACCCTACATCTGTTGGGCCTGTGGACCACAGTTTTTTAGGTATTGAGTTTAAGGCCTTTTTCTACTTCCTCTGTAAGCAGCACTTCATCTATTGTAAAGATAATGTGTATTTTCTCATTCCACGGCTGCTAAATGGACTTGAGCATGTTGTTTTTTCCATTTTAGGGCCTTACCATAGATGCCCAATTTATCATTAAATTTCACTTTTGGGTTAGAGTCAGTTGATACCCACAGATCCCCAGATTCTTCTGCTCTTGTTGTCATTAGTCCTATGTCCTAGGTAGGTCGGTAGGTAAACATGTGGTGATCTGTGACTGCTGTACACTTTCTGAGCTGTCATTTCAGGGCTACTGCTGCCCCTGCATTTCCCTCTTTGTCCCATGTCAAGATCATGGGGCTGAATCTGTAAAAAGTCGTCACATGCATGTCTTGTCTGTCCGTTCCTGGTTGTGAGATATAATTCACAAACTCTGTCAGCTCCTGTTTAACATCAGCTGGCCCTGTGTTTTGCAGGTGGAAAGCATAACATTACCTGGGGTGCCCTGTCCCTCAAGCACCATTGCATCACCTTGCCCCTAGCCTTACTGCTTTCATGCAATCGTGAGTGGGGTGTATTGCAATTTTGAGCTATTTCATTGCATCTCATCCTTCATCTTTTCTTTGCAAGTGAAATCGGCAGCATTTAGATACAACTATTTTAGGTGTAACTGTTTTTCCTGTCATCTCACCTTTAAACAGTAAGGGCTTGGTAAAGGGCTCTG
This sequence comes from Rhyacichthys aspro, assembly GCA_036850595.1. Lineage (NCBI taxonomy): Eukaryota > Metazoa > Chordata > Actinopteri > Gobiiformes > Rhyacichthyidae > Rhyacichthys > Rhyacichthys aspro. The sequence goes on along the minus strand of JAWCTZ010000439.1, from coordinate 24,690 downwards.
TCATTATATTGCCAGATGCATACCTGAATGTTCTAAATGTGGCCTGAGGCAGTTCATTTACTCATGGTACAGTTTTACACGCACCAGAGTCGCACATAAAATCAATTTCCTGACCATTTACAAATAACGTCATAATTGGTTTAGTGCAATACAATACATCAATTTGAGATAAGTTCAGAATTTCATCTTCTTCATCATCTTAACACCGATTTGTTTTATTTTCTTCTCTGTGTGTTGGTGTTTGTTTGTCTGTATGACCTAAATTATTGTTGGCTAGTCATGCTGGATTATGTTCATCCTAGTTAAGTCCACGACCTCTTCTTGGTCCAAATCCTCCACAGCCTCCTCCGCTCCAGTTGCTCTAGTATACCACTGCAATTAGTGAACACCTCAGTGAGTCTGGCAATATATTGTGGCAGTGTCTCATCATCTTCCTGCACTGTTGCTGCCACTCTTCCACAATCTGCTGGTTTCTTGTATAAGGCTTTTGCCCGCTCTACAAACTCTATTATCTGTGGCCCTATACCTCGGGTCTCATTGTTGTCCCATGGTAGTGGAGTACCGTCATTGTCTTTTGGATTCCAGTCAGCTTTTAACATGGTCCAGTCAACTGTCACTATTCCCCTGAGGACTCTTTCCATTTCTAATCCACTAAGTTTGTAACATGTTGGAATTGTAGCATACAACCTTTTGACCTCAGGAACATACGGAATTTCCCGGACCTGCTAAAATAATATCTTTCTTGTGATAATAGCTTTGACCCAACGGATTTACAACTTTGAAGAACATTTCCTGATGAAAGACATTTTCTGTGCTTAGCATGGATGGCGCCACTATAAATTAAGAGGCATCACAAACTCACCTTTGCCCCTCGTCCCTGCATTCCTTTCCAAAAGCACAAACTTGAATGAACATTGAAGGATCAACTTTAACAGACTTAATAATAAACTTAATAACAAATAAAATATGAATAAAGACTTGATCAAGGTGATACCTTTATCTCTCCTCTTTATGTTGTCAATGTGAATACATGCACATACATCCTAAAGAAATGTTGTTTTAACTGTGAATACATATGTACATTCTAAAGGACTATAATTATTGACCATAGAAACATTTTTTTTGTTTGTTTGAATGCATTGTGTTATTGTAACCATATGTTGTTGATACATCTGGGTAAAAATGAGTATATATTGTTCCACAACATTTGAAGGTGGTAATATGAAGCCTAAGCATGGGATCATCTATAACACTCCCTCCTAGTGGACAAAGAAACTCTTCCCAACATTGCGTAGACACGCAAAGTTGGATCAGTTGCTGCTACAGAAATTGTTTTGCTTAAAAGTCTACCAAGAACTCTGAATGTTTTTCCAATTGGCATTTTTCATCTGAGCTTTCTTTATGCCGGTTTAACTGTGACTCAGCTGGCCTTGAAGGTACAGATATCAAGCAGCCCGTCTCATAGACTGGGGATGTTCCTGACCCACGGCAAGCAGAGAGAACAGAGAGAACCCAGACCAGATCCACCAAGAGCCATCCACAAAGGACCACAACAGTCAGCTAGCGTTGGGGACCCAACTCCGAACTATCATCGGCAGTACCGAGAAGTTTGGACCCATCGATACCAGCACCATTCCTGTTGGCTCCAGGCCTCTGACCTCTTGGCTCTAGCCTTGGCTCTTCCAGTAAGATCTACACAGTTACTTGATACAGAGTTGGCATAAAGATTAAACTTAACTTAAATTTAACTTAACTCTTTTAGACTGTTTTTCTAAAATCATTAACTTTTCAACACATTCCCGTATGTCCAAACCTGAGTACCTGGGCTTTGGGATCTGGCTTGAAGGACCAATTTTGTTCGAGATTTGGATTAATGAAGACAAAAAGAGTGCGCCTTCTTTATTCTTACTGCATGCAGATTGTCACACAACACAAGGTTATGGGAGAGGAAGCCTCCCCGAACAAAGATTCTCAAAGCTTCTATACAGAGATAACATGGTGTGGGCAAAACTTCCAGTGAAGGTCGAACACTGTTTTTTATTTTCCAACAGCTCTGCACTTATTTTTCTATCATACAACAACAATAAAATTTAAAATTTCCCAAATAACAACCTCAAAGGGGGGTCCCATAAAACAAGCTAAGCAGGAGTTCCCCGGGAACCCTAAACGTCTGCCCTAGAACTAACTGAGCTGAGGACATCTGCAGATCCTCTTTGGGGCTGAATGCAGTCCCAACAAAACCCAGGGCAGCCTATCCACCCAGCTGTTGTCCACCAAAGAAGCACAAAGTCCAGCTTTCATTGTGCGATAAAACCGCTTGAACAGTCCATTAGCGTGAGTTGTATGCTGTCGTAAGGTAAAGCTTTACCCCTAAACTCTCCACCACAGCTTTCCACAACTCTAGAGTAAACTGTGAGCCCCTGTCGGATGTCATGTCCTACAACACACCAAATTTTTTCACCCACAAACAGATAAACACCCGGGCCACCTTGGCTTCAGTAGTAGACGATAGGAGAGCCGCCTCCGGCCACCATGTATTCTGTCCTGTAGTCAGGAGATAGGTAAAAACCCTGGGATCTGGATCCACATGGACAAGCTCTGGTCCCAGCCCTAAGCCCTAAGAGCACTGGTGCTGTGAGTGTGAGAGAGACGGTCAGCAACTTGGTTTTACTTCCGGGCCACATGTTGAATGTTTGTAGTAAACTCAGAAATGGAGAATTGCTGTTGCTGCCGCGCCAACTACGGCTTATTAACCTTGGCCATACCAAACATAAGGGGCTTATGATCAACAAAAGCAGCAAACTCCTGGCCTTCTAAGAGAAACCTAGGGGCTGCCAGGTGCCTTAAACCCAACAGTTTGCAAATCTGATGCTCTGCTATGCCCCCGATTCCACAAGAAAACATCACCCTGAAAAACTGTCCTCGATGACAAGCTGCTTGAAGTACTGGTGCACACAGCTGCTAATGAACGCCGGTATTAGACAGCCCTAAAGATGGCCCACGGAGACTAATTTCCGGAGCGAGGAGTCGAAGCATCAAGGAGCTATGTTAAATGTTTTGAGACGCTGAATGGTGTTACTCTGGCTGTGTGAGCCTATAGTATTCATTGTAGAACAAGTAAAGCCCAGACTGCTAAGTTTACACCAAGCCATGTTTTTCAGAGCAGCAACAGCCCTTTGGATCACTGATATTAAAGTGCCCCTCGATCAGAAAAAGGGGGCTTTTAAAAGCAGGGACAAAGTTAGACTTAAACATGTCTTCAAGGGAGACCAAGCAAGGGAGAATTACAAAAACGAGGTGGAGAGGGAGCTGAGAAACAACATCAAAGAGGAGTGAAAGGAAGTCTCTTAACATCACAAGTTACAAGAGAAAAAAACTGTGACTATAGTTGGAGATGAGGGAATAGCCAATGAGTTCAACAGGTTCGACACAGAAGCCTTTTCTGCCATCTATTCTTCCTGCCACAGCATTGGCATCTCCACCTCCACTGATCTCATTGCCTTCTTACCCACTTCTCCTCTAGCAATACATCCACCTCCACCATCAACCAGTACTCCTCCTCCTCTGTCCAACTTCCTGCTGTTAGGGTCATGTTCCTTGTTTAAAAAAATAAATAAAAAAAAATAAAAAAAATAGAGATATCAAGAATAGAAGAAAATGCTAAGGGATAAAAAGAAGTCACCTGGACTTAGTTTAGAAAAAGATGTTTCATTTCTCATCCACAAGACTTTGTCAAAGTAGATTGGTGATGAGATATGTTACCTCCTTCAGAGGGAGTGGTTTAACCAAGTGTCTGTCAGCCAATTAGTTTAGGAACAGAAGACTTTTGAACCAGTCCTGACTAAGTCCAGATGCATTATTTTTAACCTCTTAGCATTATGACTGCCTGGATGACTGAGAACCTCCACAACCACCTTTTGCCTTTTTCCCCTAAGGGCATAACCCGCACTAGTAGCTTGGCAACCCTCTCCATTCACCCAGGCCAATGACTGGCACAGAGGCATGTGGAGATGAAAACCCTCACAAACGAATAGCACAAAAGAATTTCTGGCACAAACATTCTACACATGCACGATTAAATCACCTGAGGTCTCCCTATGTCTCAAATTCGTTGCAGACGAGATCACCAACGAAACTTTGACAATGTTGGGTTAGTTCATATAGGAACAGATACTATACCTCATGATTTTAAGTCAACTTAAAAAAAAAACATGTACACAAGTGTAAAATTGGGTGGGGTGGATTCAGTAAGCATTTCAATGGAACTGCTGGTGTTCAACGGCTAATCACGGTTCTGTGAGAAACATAATCAAGCTAAGATAAGACCATATTTGATTAAAAATGATTCAAAGTTACACAGGGATCTGACATTGAAACACTGAAACTTTCAAGTCTTTCCGAGCCAGACCTGAGATTATGTTTGCAGGGGGACTGTTCTTCTGACAGGAGCTATTGAGCAAAGGAAGTGTCCTCAAACAAAAATTGTTACCTGTACAATGTGAGTCAGATCATAACACTCATATGCTGGCTGCATTTAAACTTTTTAAGTCAATGAAAATAATTCATGTGGTCATTACAATTTTTATTTACATCATAATTTTACAGTTCACTTAAAACAGGAAGCTTGTGGAAAAAGATAACAGGTTGACATTACTATTAGGACGTGTAACATCACACTGATAAATTAAAAGCAAAGAGAAAACAAAGATGTGGCTGTACAAAGAGTATGTTTATCATGTTGTATGACAGAGAAACATCTAAAACTGTCCCTGAGATGTTTATTAATGACAACAGCTCATCCACATTATCCATACAGGATATGGGCCCTGCACTTTGATTGTAGTGGAGGCAAACACAACTTTCTGAATATTGACAGGGTCATCAAAATAAAACCATACATTTAAATGTGGTCAGCCATGTAAGAACCAGAGAAAAATATTTAATGGACAAAACAATTGAAAAATAAAGCTGAGTGGAGGCAGGCTACTGGAAGTGCAGCAGTGTTTGTTATTTCTGTTTTACCTTTGCATACATAGTATACAGATCTTTAATTTGCATTCACATAATACACTCATCCCAAACAAAGAATATGGCCCTGTCGACTTGAGCGTTTTCAAGGGAACTTCTACAAACACCAGAGCTGCTTCCACAACTGTGAAAGCAGAGTCATAAAACAAACAAAATATAAAATAACCAGTCCAATCTTTTCATGCGTCCAGTGTTTTGGGACAGGGCATGAGAAATGGGCGGAATAAAAGGAACAATTAGGAACAAAAGCCTAAAGCAACTGTTAAGAACAAGCTTTTTTAAAATGCTACATGGTAATAGTTGTCACATTAAAACACTAAGTCTGTGATGGTACAAAGTTCTCAGCTGTCGATCATCTCAGATAGTTCTTGCAGCAGGTCATCCTCTCCCAGGCCGGGGTCCACATCCTCCTCCAGATTGTCGTCAGTGGTGAACTCACTGATCAGCTCCTCAAAGTCGTCTACTGCTGACGTAGAGGCAATGCTGCTCAAGGTGGTACGGCACATAGCTACACTGGGCCTCCGTGACTTGGGCTGAGTGGGGGTCTTCTGAACTCGACTGAAATATAATACAGCTCTCGGTCAATATTTGCAGCTTGCTCAACTGTGTGGGTTTTTTTTTAGCAAAATTCTCATATATCAATCAAAAAGAATCAGTTTGGTGGGTTCTTGGCTTTTGAATTTTTAGTGCAAGTTTTGTTCAAATGCACATACAGAATTATATTAGAAACTTTAGAATGTTGGTGTCAACCTGTTAAACAAAGAATCCCAAACATTTGTATCTAAAATAGCTGATCAACAGTTATGTTGTGCCTGTGTAAGTAAGCTGATTTTTCTAGTGTAGCAATGTTTGTGTGGGCTCTTCACCTTTGGGGAACTGTACAGGTGTCTATGGCAGGGAGCTGAGATTGTTGGACCGGAGTTTGACTGAAGACAGGAACAGTCTGGAGGTCTTCTTTCATTGGACTGGAAGTAGACCCAGAGTCCATGTGTGCGACAGGATTACAGGGAACAGCAGAATTTAGAGGAGTGTCTTGGCACGAAGCTGGGAACACCTAAAAGCCAGAACAATACATCATTGACAATATTCAACAAGGAACAAAACAAGACCAAATTAATATCCCAAAAGATTATAACCTTTTCAAGTTGATAATTGTTTACTGAAATTATCAAGTCATGGACACACACCTCTCCATCCACACTAGTACATAATTTTATTATAAAAGGTGTCTCTGAAAGTATTCTGACATCCATGCAATTTTATTACAGTAAAACTCCAAAACAAAACCCTTTATCTTATTTCATGATTTTTAGTTCTCTGATTTGGCTATTCAACCACACAAGGGTCTATAAAGGATTTTTGGATCCCTTACCAACCAATAACAAAATGTATAACAGACAACTCTAGTAAATTAATCTAGTGTTAACGTAGTGTTAACCACTGTCTGACCATGTAATTTTGGCTTTATAGTTTAGTAGTAGTAGTTTAGTATGTATTAACATTTTCTGATCACTCTATTTCACACTTTAATTCGTATAAGCTCTTCAGCAACCGCATAAGGGCAAGTGTTGAGAAAACATCTATATCATCTATCTAAAAACCTATAGCACTTACTAAGGGTGCTCTGATCAAGATTTTTGAGGCCAATCACCGATCACTTTTATTTATTTAGTTTGTCCAACCTCAGTGGTGGTGATGTCTCCAGACAGCACTAACATTTTACAAACACTAAATAAAATTTTCATTCTAAATAAAGTTTGTTCACCCCCCTCACATATCCTACAGACACTATATATAGTATAGGGGACGCACCCGACTGTCTGTGCATGCTGTCTTGGTTGGAGTTTCGGTGGAGATGCTGTTCAGAGGCTTGACCGCAGCTACGGCAGAACGCTCCAGGGCCTTCCTCTTCTGTCCTGGCTTGAGCTGCACCGCAGGCTTAACAACGGATGGCTTCACATTCAGTTTGGGCCTCACTGAAGAGCAATACAAATGTTATCAGTTGTATATTTCCACTGCAGAAGACATTTACCTGCCATGAAGTAAACATACTAGTACTATAATAATAAAATCATGAGTAAGGCTACCTTTGGTGTCAGCAGTTGGTTCATGAGTCTTCTGGACATTGTTTTGTGTCTTCACACTGGGGGCAGATGCACTGTCCCTGGAGCTTGGTTTGTGTGAATTGTCCTCAGTCATATCTCTCACACTCACAGCAATAACAGTAGCAGGGCTGGGGTTGCTCGCAGGCAGTGAGGCCGTCTTAGCCTCAAGAGGAACTGCTTTGGAAACCACTGAATGAGTGGTGGCTGCAGTTATTGAAGAGTCTGCATTAAATGTAATTTTAGCAGGAGCATTACTTTTGAGCGTTGGCCCTGTTGTCTGTGTGGGAGGAGGCTCTATGCCAGTTGAGTTTTTGGCCTGGCTGCTCAAGGCCTGCTCTTCCATTTCTTGTTTGCGAAGGCGTTTCTCACGCATGATCTCTTCAAAAGTCTTGACTTTTATACCATTACTGGATGTAGGTACCTACAAAAACCAGAAAATTACAGCCATTTTAGTCAGTTCATCCTTATTTATGCACAGAAAGTGCACTTATCAACACCAATTTCCCTTTAGCTACACTTGACACGTGACAGAGAAAAGAAAAAAAAAACTGATTTCTAATTCTATTTAAGTGATTTTTTTTTACATTACCCAATACCTAACACAGTGGGCTCCCAGTTGGGAAGGCCAAATCAATTACCCTGATGTACTTATAGACACCATAAATTCTCTCCTCAGTAAAGGTGCACATTCTGTGCAGTTGAATGTCTTAATAATCAATGATCAGTTGACCATTAAACACTTGCATGGTGTCACCTGATGTTTACGTTTTCTAAGAATGAATGCACAAAAACTGTTTATTAGGTGTCATTCAAATATTAATAATTATCAACAAAAAAGTAGCTTTTTTCAAACTGGATTGGGGGCACGCTCTGCCTTTATTCAGCAAATGGCACTTTATCCTTATTGCGCTTCTCCTCCTGCTTCTAGGACAGATCTGCCACGTTTGTGAACAATTTATTAAGATTTTGTTACTCCCTTTACATGTTTGTTTTAGATTAGATCAGCTACAGTACACAGTATAGTAAACTTAGAAACTCTGTTTCCAGCTTGTAAGACGCTGGAGATGCAGCAGAGATGAAGGTCACACACCACGGCTACAGTTAGCAACAGACTTGTGTCCACAAATTAATTAAGAAAGCGCACCTATTAAGGGCAACAGCTGATTTTCCATCAACTTTGCATTTAAACAAACCTGTGCAGATACGTTACATAAGTATTATATAGAAAGTGCATTACATATAGCTTAGTGATTAATTGGTTAATGAAATTTTAATCGGTCAAGTTCCTAATGACAATGAATCAATTACAGTTAACCATGAACACCCTAACTCTTCAGTAATGTAAACAAACTAGGAAAACAGGTTTAATGCTTCCATCAACATCTCATTTAGCACTGAAACCAGAACATTAAAGGGAAAGCTTATATGTCATATGTCAGTGGAGTCCAAATCTGACATTAGCAAGTTGGACTCCATGGACTCTAGATGGGGCCCAGTCAGCACAGAAATGACACATGAAACTAGTGCCACTTGAACGCTATCTGCGCTTATTTGTTCGATCCTACAGTTATGTAATAGACACGTGCACGCTGTATACAGTCCAACACACCTGTACTTACATGCCCACTAGGGCTGCAACTAAAGATTATTTTGATAATCGATTAATCTGTCAATTATTTTTTCAATTTATCGATTAATAATCGGATAGCGACGTGAAAGTGAATGTATGACAACGTGGTGGACTTAAAAGGCAATACTACTATATTTTGTTTTGCTCCAGCTAAGATTTTGAGATAATACTACATTAATGTAGTATGTACAAACACCAAACTACAAACTACAGGTTTTTCCATAAGTGCCAAATGTGTGCCGAGAAGTGTGCCACACAAGGACTATAAGGACTATGATTTTGGGAAATAGCAGCTACATTTTCTAAATCTAAATTTCATTGTGGTATTAAATTATATTTGATTGTGTTCATGAATTCCAACATATCATAAGCTTCCATCTAATAATTTTAGAAATACCATAAAAAAAAAAAAAGTTTAGCTTATATTACAGTATATGTTTGAGATCGTGTCCAATAATTATTTAATAAACCCAGCCACTAATTTATCAAGGGTTCACCTGCCTCATGCTCCACAACAGGACCATGATGCACAGGCAGGGCCACTGCTCTTAATTAACGTGCGCAGCTCTGCAAAGCAGTTCTTACACAATGAACCGCTTTGTTCAAATACTGAGCCAAATAATGACAAAAACAACAACACAGTCCTTTCTATTTAAAACAGTACTACAGTTGTCCCTCACTATAACGCGGTTCACCTTTCGCGGCGTCGCTGTTTAGCAGATTTTTTTTTGTGCATTTTTGCATGCTTTTTTTTTTACAACGTATGAACGCGCATTGTGTTCTGCGTCCTGATTGGCTAAGGGACTGTAGATCATTGTCAATCTCCTCCGTGCCGTGTCTCCTGTACAGTACAGAATGCATTCGGCTTGCCAAGTTTACATAAATGTTCGATCGCTAGCAGTGTGAGTCTGAAGAGATGTATGTTTGCAAGTTTTCGCCCCGATAAAATCCACAATGTCGACGAAACGTTCTGCACCGACAAAGGCACCTTCGGTTGCACCCAAAAGGCAGAGGAAGACGCTAAGGTTTGAACTTTTAGAGTGTTTAAACAAGAGAGAAATGTGAGAAAATGTTAATGCCTGTCTGAGAAAAGTGTATAAAGTGTGTGGTGAGGGGCTTTACAGCCTTAAAACATATATATAATTGTAAAAAATAAAGCTGACTACTTCGCGGATTCCGCGTATTGCGGGTTATTTTTAGAACGTAACCCCCGCGATAAATGAGGGACCACTGTATTCCTAAATGATGCACAAATGGAATTTATGTATTTTCTGTGAGAAATAAAGTGAAATGAAAAAAACCTTTTTTTAAACCTGCTTCAATTTATCACCTCACCATGTGGGTCACCTTTGTGCCAAGTCTCCTGAAAGTTCGTACGGAGGGTCAGAGCTGGTGTAGGGCTACACACAGTTTCACGTCTTGTTGGACTTTTATAGATCCCATCTTTGGGATAGAAGGTGGTGTACGCAAGTTTCAGCCCCCGTTTTGAGCATGCACAAGCTTTATAAATGAAGCCCCTGGACTCTGAGTGGTTTACAGATGTATTGCTTCTTATTTATTTTGTGCACTCTGCCCTTAACAGAGCAATACAGTCTTTTGATATTGTCTTGGTAGTGGAGAATATGACGAGCACTGCTGAGGTTATTGCAGTCAGATTGTCCTAACGCTTAATGATTATCCTTTCCTAGCCCCTTAAGGAATTAGTGATTTCCTTTCCCTTATAATTATATTACCTACCAAATTATATTGCCTAAGATTCATCTGTTTTAATTTTTCTATAAAAGAGAAGATTCCCATGGAACTCTTCACTAATTTATATATATGTGTGTGTGTGTGTGTGTGTGTGTGTGTGTGTTTTTTTGTACCTCATTAGCTGCAGTAGGATTAAGGTGCATCTCTGTCTCATCGTCACTCTTCTGTGATGTCACTTTGCCTGATGAGTACAGTACAAACCCAGAACGTGAGTCTCAGTTGCATTTGTCTCATTTTATGAGTTACATTTACATGTTGGAATGAATAGTGTCTTACTTTGGGAAGTTGATTTCTTTAAACAAAGTTGACGGGGTGTCTTAGCACCGGTTTCTTGGGGATCAGGACTCCTCCTTTGGAGCTGCTGTGCCTGGAGCCGGGCTGCTTTCTCCCTGCGAATCTCCTCCAGAGTCTTGACTCTGATCTCCCCTTCACTGGTGTGCTCCTGAGACACGGATGAGTCTGGCTTATCCTGGGTCTCATCAACACTTTTCTTGTTTGTGTGTTTGATCTTCTTAGGACTGGATGCATGTTCTTGAACCTCTTCTTGCCTTTTTCTCTTGGCCTGAAGAATCTCAGACAAGGTTTTGACATGGCTGATGGTGTTGTCTTTAACAGTGATGTCTCTTTTGACACCTTTGGGGCTTTTGGTATTATTCATTTCTGAAGCTGAAACCTCTTTTTGGTTCTGAGACTTTGCCTTTTCCTGTTTGATCTCTTCTAAAGTTTTAATGCGGATTTCCTCAGATTTCTTTGACTTTGGGCTTGTTTCTACATTGAAGAAAGGACATCAATGGATTTAAATAATATTTTAATTTAATCATTTAATATATGTAAACATGTGGGTTTTTATGTCAGATACCCGATTGTGTGGGTGGATCAGCCGGCAATGCTAGTCGCTCCTTAATTGACTTTGATGCTGCACACACATGAGAAAACCTTAGTCATAATTTTACCAATTACCAGACAACCAAAAACGAGAGGCATGTAACTGCAGTGGTGCTGTTTTGCTTTATATTGAAACACACATTTCTGAAGTGGTGCCGATGGTTGCTCCTCACCCACAACTCTGCCGAGACGCTCAGCGAGACTCCTCCGCATTGGGAGCCAATCTCCACTCCTGATACCAGCGGCTGAAAAAGACACACAGTGTTCGTTTACCTACTTTTAACTTCAAGAGGCTTCAATACAAATGATAAATTCCATATGAAGATGATGCACAATTACCATCTCTGACTGGCCCATAAAATGAAATGTTTTCTTTCTCGCCATTGGAAGAGGTGTCACCTCCCGGCAAGCAGTACATAGTCTTCTTCACGCTGGCTTTCAAAGCTCTCCTGAGTCGAATCTCCTCCAAGGTGCTTACCCCAAAGTTCAATGAATCATCTTTCAGACAAACATAAGTCATTTAAAACCATGTCAATGTTTTACGAGGCTCATTAACAAAGTTCTGTAATGTCAGCCTCACCTGATTTTGGCAACTTTCTGGGAGACACTCCAAGCTCTCCCTCTTCTGAGAATTGGTCTGGAAAAAAAAGTATTGTAAATATGAAGATAACATGCTCCACACAGGTAGATGGATGTTAACTCACCGTCTTCATCTTCATCGTCATCTGCCGGGTTAATCACCACAGGGGGGTGGGTAGGGCTTGGCACTGGCTCCTGTGATTCACTCTTTATAACACCTCTGAGCTGGGGATTGGCTGCAGTGGGCAAAACAGCCTGTGGGGGGGATAGCTCCTCCTGGGGCACTTCCTCATTCTTTTTTGCACCTAAAAAAAGTGTCATCTTTAAACTGTCTGTAAGAGCTCAGTTACTATCTGACTGTTACTGTATAGTTTTTTTTTTCTTTTTGGTACAAAAGTCATGAAAAGGTATCTGCAGTGAATTTACTTTTGTCAGCTGGAACACAGAGGCCGTCAATGTAGCGTGGTTTCTCATGAAAGAAGGCACAGTGTGGCTTCTGGCAGCCCGCTGGCTGGTTCTCCCAATAACATGGGATTTCTTTACGGTTATGCTAAAAAACAAAAAACAAAAAAACAACTTTCAATTCACACACTGTTAAAGTAATAACATTTTATCTACTATATACATTTCTTATTGCAGAGACTAAATTCATGCAAATAAACAAGGTGAACTGAACTACAATATCAACAGAGGAGATGGATAATTCAATTTTCTATGTTTAACCTATGTAGCCTATCATGATTTGTTTGTGAAGCTACTTTACCTCACTCTGCCTTTGTTAAAAAAAACCAAAAACCAAAAAAAAAAAAAAACAGGTTTAATAGTAAGCATGTTTTACTTAAAATAATAAAAAATGTTTAAAGGGGCAATACATTTAACAAAAGAAGCTGTATCATAGTGCACTAAATATAAATCATATTGCTAAGTAAAGGCACTTGTCTCAGTCTCCATGGTAACACTCAGAGGGAGGGGTTTGTGAAACTCTGATAAACAATAGGTACATGAAGTTAGCTTTCCTAAGCCCTCAAGGGCACTGCTAAACATTCACCCTGATTGTGACTGTTTACATCTGGGAGACTTATTACCAGCTAACATTCAGGCTGGCGGGGTGCCACGCTCAACTAAATACAGCGGAAACCCTAATGGTTTCCACTTCGCTGATGGAAACCATCAGATGTTAAGTCTGATCATTTTATATAAATGTTGGCATTGGTATTATTTTCTTACAGTGATCTCCATGTGACGAAACTTGCAGACGGTGCGATAACAACGGCCCTCCTCCCAGAGGTTACAAACGGTCTCATTACCAATGGCAGCTTCACAGTGTCTGAATGGACAACTGTCTCCCTATGAAATCCAGAGAAATTTGTCTGGTTATCTTTTGTTGCATAATTTAGGTAATAATTTTGTTTATTTGAGTCAGTTTGACTTACTTTAGTGCAGGTGGAATAGTAAAAGAAGTAGCAGTCATCTCCATGGTTGGTCATAATAAAGCTGGTGTGCCTGGTGTTATAGAAGTGACAGGATAACAATCTTCAGACCCAGTGGCTGCTTCTCTTCAAGCCCAATAGGACTCTCCCTGAGGACCACAAGAACCACAAACAAGTTGGGATGTGATGTAGATATGTCTATGTGTTTACTTATTTACACACCACAAACACACTTTGCATCTCAAGTTTGGAAGACAACAATCAATTTATTTTTCAGTGCTTATCCTGTTACAGGCCTCAAGTGGCCAGAATATCTCATCTGGTTTGTGCAGAAACGGGATACATTCTAGATGATCACCAGCCAATTGCAGGGCCAACATGTAGAGTTTTGTTGGTTTGTTTTTTGCACAATATGATTGGACATCTACCTGTGGGACTTAATTACTGAAACGCTGTGTTTTTTCGATCTGCTTACAGCTGTAGAGTAATGTAATGTTAAATACCACTACTGTCTTATAAATAACAGGGGTATTCAACAAAAACACTGTTTTATGTATAAATATTCTCGCAATATCCATTTTAGAAGATGACAGACACAGACATGATGAAAGCATTGGAATTGTTCATGTTTTCTCTCACTTATGGTTAAAATTATTTAATCGCAAACCAGTTTTGTTAATGTTATCTAGGCTTCTATCATGGTTTTTGACTGCAAATGCAACTTTAATTAAAAAGCATATTTAAAAACACACACTACGTTGACCAAAGTACTGTACAGTAACACTTAGACACACACCACACAGAGCTTTCAGGAATCGAAAGAGAATCGGATTGATAAGCAGAATCGTCACTGGCATTGATATTGATAAATTCTTATCAATTCCCATCCCTATTGTTGCTACTTCCCGACATTTATGCTGATATATCCTGCATCCCACCCTCTTTTTTTTCATTGGCTATTGACAACACGTTTGCAGATGGATTGGCTATCAGTTCACACTACCCGATTGTGTCCAGATTCGGCTCAAAAATTCAAACATGCTCGACTGACTGCAACTTAGGTCGGGTTGGGTCTGTTCCTCTCACACACTTGCAGATTTGCGTCTTTACCCCTCATACACTAACAGAATTTTGTGCCAACTAGTGCAGACTTCGCCCAACTGGGAATCGAGGGTAAAATCTGGCACAAAATCTTGTTATGTGCCCTCTGCTTAACTTAAGCATGACTTTGTTGTTCATAAGCTGTTGCTTGATTCAATCTTCTTATGCTACAGAGGCAGGCCTGCCAGTTTGGATTAGGGGTGCTCCAATCAATCGGCCACCGATGATGATCGACTGATGATGGCTAAAAATAGTGTGAATAGTGTGCATATAGTCAGCAGGGCCGATCATATGCAAATGCGCAAGAAACAAACTTCCCCCGTGGAGAAAAGCAACCAAAAACATACTATATAAGCTTGTCAGTTGAATACCCTTTAATTTTTACCACTCCCTAATACTTAATATTTAAAATAGGCTTCTGTGTTGAATTAAGATACATAATAAAATAAAAATCATGATCGGTGATATGTTTCAGCCAATAATGATTTCAGTGATCAGCCTCAAAAATCGTGATTGGAGCACCCTTTAGGCGTTTAGTTTAGATGAGCTATACAGTATGGTAAACTTAGAAACTGTGTCTCCACGCATTTACCACAGAGTAAAAAGACGCTGGAGATGCAGCAAGGGAAGAGTGACACACCCAGTGCCACAGTTAGGTAAGAACAGACTAAACTGTAATGGAACTGAACTCACCTGTGTCCAGTGTTAAGTTCTGAATGCAATCACATTGTATTACACTGCAACCTCAACAGGACCAGCTCATTAGTTTCTTTCACTTTCCCCTTGCTTTTGAGTTAGCAGCTAACATTAGCCTTGTTAAGGACAACAGCTGATTTTCCATCAGCAGTGTATTAAAGCAAACCTGTGTAGATACATTACATTATGCACAGTCTTTAAAGTATATGGAATACACAACATATTGATTAATCTGTTCATGAAATGTAATCATTCAAGTTCTTGATGACAATTATTTGATTATCAGTTAACCATGAACACCCGAACTGAATGAGACAATGTCTGTTACTACATAGCACTGTGAACAATTACCTGCTGTTAGGGAGCACTTACATACTATTTTTAGAATCTTTATGCAAAATACTGGAGTAACCCTTAAGCAGGGTGGCATTTGTAGTTTGCTCTACTTATGTCAATGTGGATTACAATACAACATTTTGAGAATCGTGGCATTTTTTTAAATGGGAACTGAAAACTACTGTGCGTGAGTAATAAAAGCAATACTAAGTCCTTCTATCATTATTGGGAACACTCTACTGAAAAACTGACCCAATATCCATGCCATGTACTGTGTGTAAGTGCTAGTGACGCCCACACCAAAAGCATGAGTGACATCCCAACATCTACAATACATGCTACAAAGCAAACAAGAGAGGTGCACAAAAGCATTATATTTAGAAATATTCACAGCCTTCGTATGTCTTCACTGATTAGGTGACTTGTAAACAATAGGAGAAACTGGGGTGATTTAGAAACTAAACTTACCTGAGGCAACAGAGCAGTGGTGTACTTCCTGGGGGTGTGGCTGGTAGTGGATCTCCGTGGCAATAGAGTCCTGAAGGAACACTTGATCCATGAGAATAGTGGAAAAAGGGGATGGATCGCCCAGACACTTGTTGCTACCACATTCCTTCTCTGAGTGCTAAACACTACAGGTGCTGTGGGATTCTGAAAGTCCTTTGGATTTTTTATTAAAAGGTGTGAATAATTATTTACTGAAACGGGGAGTGGCTCAAAATGAGCCATGGAAAAAATATGTTTCAAAAACAGAAAAAAATTAAACAGACGAGCCTTTTGGCAAAAGCAGCCTGGTAGGTGGGAAAAATCTTCAGTGATCTTTCATCTGGACTTGGATTTGAAGGAAAATGCTCAACGTGCTGACATTTGGATAAAGACAGCAGGATATTCAGATTTTCAACTCTTGATTACCAAAGCTGAAGAGAAAAAAAATCTTCTGAAAATCTTGGGGATAAGCTATCCATATCCAATTTCCAAAAAGGGCCAAGAGGATGTCTTAAATCTACAAATCAAACCCCAACCCTGAGAACTCAAAACAGGTTATTAAAAAGCAGTGAACAAATATAAATGACACAGCTATAAAGGTTCACACATATGCACATCAACTAGTACAGACAATATTTAGATTTGAAGAAAGCTGGGCAAGCTGATTTGACTTCAACACAAAAGAGAATTTAAATCACATTGAGACTATCTACCACTGATCTAAGTTAAACTGTGTCTACTGTGTTGAGCTGTGTCTCACATGTCACTACTTAAATAGTCTTTACATAGACAGAAACATTTATCATAGGTCCTGTTGTAATTGTCAATTGAGCAGGTTTGTTAACAGAGGCCCAGACAATGGCTCAACTATAAGCAGTCTTTCTAAATCAGTGAGCTCTTTTATTCTTATTTCCAATATTTCAGTGTTATTTTTATGTTTTCCACTTAAGTATATTTAAAAATCCCTTTACTTTGCTTCTGGAAACAAACATTCTTTGCGTCTCTCTCTCTTTCAAAATAGCAAACCTAAATCTCTGACAAGAGATAGCTGAACACACAGAACAACTTAAACTTTGTTTTTGGTGGCAGAGTCAAGAAAACAGTCACATACTTACGGTTATCCCAATGCTAGCTGGATTCCCAGCATGGACGAATGTAGCGTTAAAGTTATTCTACAGACCAGCAAGCATAACATAACAACTAACAGATAACACAAGAGCTATATGAGTAAACCACGTTATTTGCCTAGTTAAGTTTGATAATTTAGCATTAGTCTTAACTCTCAACAGCCCTCGTAGGATGGCGTTAAGTGTTGTTCGTCAAAGTCCGACAGAGGCCTAGTTACATATAACGCTACGACCTTAGTTAGCTACAAGCTAACGCATAGCTAGCGTTTGTATTTGGTAGTTAATACAAGCCTTTGTTTGATTTAATATATCGTGAGTATGTTATAGAGTAAATTACCAGTTAAAGATATTAAAAATTAAAAAGACGATGTGGAAAGAAGACGCTACTTTGTCCCAGTTTGCTTCCTTGCCGCACAAAGTAACCGAGGTAAAATGGCGGATTCAAATGAAAATAATACCAGGGAGGGCGAGGAGCACGTGGCACCTCCCACAAAGTGGCTCGCGTTTGTTTTGGCTTATTTTTTATTAGAACTAAAAGTACAAGTTTCAGTTTAACTTTTTTAATCCCTAAGGTTGTTAGGTCTCTTCAAATGCATTGCACCAAATGTCATGAGCCTTAGACTAGATCGATTACAGTCTTATGGCAGTCAGGAAGCAGGAGTTCTTATGGCCTTCTGCCCTGCAGCTCACTGATCTCAAACGTCCAATGGCTGCTCTCTCTGTCTGTTCTAAAGCCGAATGCAGGGGCTTGTCGTTGTAGTGGGCCTGTACTGACCTACATTGATATGATGGGTCTCCACAGATGATGTCACTGGTAGGGTCTGGTAGCTTTCAGCACTTTGTTGAATGTAACTTGGTTCAATGTATTTCTTTGCTCTTGAAAAAACAAAAAATAAGGAATAAAATCACTGCTTCTAAAATTAATTATATTGTTATATCTAGTCCTGCAGATTTAACAAAACACATCAATTTTTCATAGTAATATTCATAGATTCACTACTTGAGACGAGTACATGTCAGTTGAATCAGACCTGTTTAAAACCAAATCTGAAGAATCAATAACAAAAGCAGAAATCCTGGGGGCATTACAACTTAACATCTGAAGAACTGCAGGCCTCATTTTCCTCAGTTAAGGTCAATGTTCATGACTCAAAAAAAGAAAGCGACTGGGCAAAAATAGCTTCCATGGTAGAGTTCCAAGGCAAAAAAAACACTACTGACCAAAAAGATGATAAAGGCTTGTCTCACTTTTGCCAAAAAAAACATCCTGATGATCATCAAGACTTTTGGGGAGAATATTCAGTGGACTGATGAAACAAACGCTTTTTGGAGGGTGTGTGTCCCGTTATATCTCGTGTAAAAGTATAACAGCATTTCAGAAAAAAACACCATACCTACAGTCAAATATAGTGAAGCTAGTGAGACAGTCTGGGGCTGCTTTGCTGCATCAGGACCTGGATGACTTGCTGTGATTGATGGAACCATGAATTCTGCTCTCTACCAAAAAATTCTGAAGAAGAATGTCTGGCCATCAGTTTGTGACCTCAAGCTGATGGGCAGTTGGGTTCTGCAGCAGGACAATGATTCAAAACAAACCAGCAAGTCTAACCTCTGCATGGCTAAAATGAAGGTTTTCGAGTGGCAAAGTGAAAGTATGGACTTGAATCTGACTGAGATGCTACAGCATGACCTTCATGCTAAAAAAATCCTCCAATGAGGCTGAATGAAAACAATTCTGCAAAGAAGAGTAGGCCAAAATTCCTCCACAGTGTTGTAAATGCTCAGTTGCAGTTGTTGCTGCTGAGAGAGGCACAACCAGTTGTTAGGTTTAAATTACCTTTTCACATAGGGCTAGGTAGGTTTGGATAACTTTTTTTCCCCTTAATAAATAAACTCATCACTTAAAAGCTGCATTTTGTGGTTACTTGAGTTATTTTTGTCTAATATTCAAATTTGTTTGACGGTCTGAAACATTTAAGTGTGACCAATGTTTGCACATTGAATACTGAATCAACAATTTAAAAATACTAATAATAAAATAAAAAAACGTAAACTACTTAATCCAAATAAAGATAAGTCCACAGATAAGTGCATTTCGTTGTTTGTGCCACTGCTCAGTGCTCAGGAAAGCCAGCTGGAGAGGATGTGCAAACCCCTCACATCCTCTCCAGCTCTGTTTTCTGTTACTGCCATCAAGGCAGATTATTGTCTGTCCCACTTCGGAAAAATGTTGACAAGAAAGATTCTGTCTCAGTTTGAGATATGCAATAAATATTCCTCGTATTTTATCACAGCCTAAACAATATTTGTATTATTTCTTCCTGTGTGGCTATAATAAAGATTACTATTACTTTCAACCTGAAATCTCTACCGGAAACGTGTTGCAGGTCAGCTGAACAATTTGACAGCGCCTTCTCTGTAAACTTACTTGGCTGTTACTTCGCCGCCTGCTGATAGACAGTAGCAGTTGTACTTTAGCAGTTGAAATGCAGTAAACCTGAACTTAGCTAAGGTATCAGGCTGATCGTTTACTCACAGGAAAAGTGTTTTTTGCTTTTTGCTTTCTGTCGCCTTAATGGACACTACTCAGGTATGTGAGACGGTTTAGCACAGGTTTTTCATGGAGCTAGGTTTAGCATATTGCTAGCCCAGTTTGGCTAATTAGGGCAGTGGTAGTTAGGAGCAAGGTGACGGTGTTTGTGTGCCGAAACGAGGAAAGGAAATTAATGCTTCACTCGTATTGGGCTAATATCAAGCGATGTGTTCTCTTTAGAAACTGGTGTCGGGGTTTTCATTGGACCTAGGACCACTGAAAGAACCTCTTGGATTCATTCGTGTCCTAGAATGGGTAAGTTTTCTGTTGACCGTTGTTCTAAGCATGGTAAAAAAAATCTTATTGGAATTTGTTGAGGCAATAAACTCTACACTGATTCACCTCATTGAAACCTCGTGATGTATTTGCTTCTTTCTCGTCCCCCTTCACTGGGTATCTAGCTGTGCGCCTAGAACAAGCAAAGACCCATAATCAGAGGCACATAGCAGTATGAAATAAGTTTGTATTAAACTTTACCATTTTTTTGCACATTTACAATGCACTTGTAAAATGTTAACCAAGTAACACATAGCCGGCTGTGGAAAGAGCAGATGTTTGTACATTTTAAGGGTTCCAAATAAAACGTATCTGAAGGTGGACAAAACTTGGGATGATAGTGGGAATTAATTTGTATTTAGAACATGAGATAAGCACAGCTTTGCACAGCAATACAGTTCTTTAAATAGGCGTACTGTAGTCCTGTTTCTGAGTCCTTTAGGGTTTTGGAAGATTTTTTTCATGTTGCTGCTGTGAGCAAGGGCAGGTAATGTGAGTGTCTGTGTTAAAAATGTTCAATGACCTATGAATGCTATATAATAATATATATATATATATATATATATATATATATATATATATATATATATATATATATATATAATAATGGCCCTTTGCAGAAAATTGTCTGCAAGCAGTGGTGTGTGTTTAAGATGAGGGTCGGAACAGATAGGTCTTATTCTCCTGCAAAGCTGCTAAACCCAATGCAGGAAGGTTGCTGTGAGCCTGTGTTTTTTGGCTTATTGTTTGAAAGCTCAACATGAATTAAACTGTTTTAACTTTACATCTGCAGCAGTTTATTTCCATCATCTGGAAGACTTTGTTAATGTGTTTTACTGTACACTTCAAAATTGCTGCTCAGAAGTATACCCAACTTTATCATCATACAGATGATAAATGATATCACCAAGTAAAATGTGTATTCCATGTGCCACACATTTAGACTTCAATGTCAATAAATAGGTTGTAGCTTTTGCTATATCAATAGATTTCATTTGAAGGTTTATTTTAAAACCATCCAAGAGGAGATTCCCTTTCAATTTATTAACACAATGAGTTTTCAAATATCCCATTTCCAGTTTTCAGGCAGCTGCCCAAGTGAATTGTTTGTTTGTTTTCTATGTCCACCAATACCTCTCCTACGACCAACTGGAATATCCTTATATATTCCTGTGTAACTTTTAGACCTAAAATATATATTCGCAAATCATTGTGATGGTTCTTAGACGTGAGGTCTGAAGAATCATATCATGCTGACACAATTGTCAAAATATGTTAAAATTACCCTATCCAATGACCCTAAACATTTTCTTTCTTCCTGACTTGTCGCTTGGATAGTCTGTACTTTAGGATGGTGGCGGTTACTGTACAGTTGCATGCTGCCTACTGTACTGGCTAAAAGTTACGCAGGACTGCTTTAAATAATCTGATTGGTATACATGTGAATCCTATCTCTGACACAGCAGTAGAGCATTACATAGGGCCCTGTTTTTATTCTGTTCCTCACTACACTACTCACTTAAAATATAACTCTAAGTCCTCCCACATTCACAAATCCTCTGAGGACACTGCCATAGTGGCTATTATTAAAGATGGACAGGAAGAGAAACAGTTGTGGTCATAATAATAGCAGTTTGTTTTAAAAAGAGAGTAAAGCTCAAAATCCTCATAATAGCTTTTATTTTCATACATGAAAAAGCATTGGGAACACTGCACATTCTATTTGAAATCAAAACATGATCAAAAATGATCAAATTTGTTATTACTTTACAGAAAGTGAGGTAAAGGTAATATTGGGCTGCTCAAAAATAGCAGTGTCTGCATTTTTCTTTACAAAGTGAAAAATGTATATTTCTATATAATTTGTATATAATTCTTCCTATGATATATGTATGCATACTGTTGATCATCATGTTTTGATATGACTACTATATATCATCTTTCAGTCATGCTCTCTCAGGCAAGGTTCAAGGCTGCGCTGAAATCCTACTCTGCTCTGTTCCCACTTTGTGTGTCTATTTTAACCCTTGACCTCATGTCTGCTCTGTAAAAATAGAACAAAACAGTTGTATGTACGGTCTCTTGTCTCCAGAATGTTCCTGACTGAACTCTGAAATGACTCACAATGGGCAACTACAACAAAGTCAATTTCTGTGTCAATGTCAACTAATTTCATGACATCACAAGTATAAATGTAGTTACAATTACATTTAATTTTACATTCCATTCCATTGTCTATCACTCATCTGTGTTTATTTGACATTTTCCAGTAAATATATCAGGGCCACTGTGACTAACTTGTTTCTGTTATTATTGAACTCTTTATTGGTACATGTTTGATTTGTTGAAAATTAACTTTGAGATCCTCACTGGGGAGGATCAACTGACAGTTGACGCCTTGACCGGCCTGTTTTTGTTTGGGGTTTTTTTTTGAGTCAGAACAGAAGTTGGAGGAAGTGTTTTGAGTTCTAGAGGGTCCATTCTTCCCGCTAGTGTGTACTGTCAGAAGGGAATGTATAAGCCATTCTTTGGACCTGCACTAAACACTTCTGCTGACTTTGTTTTTTTGTACTGTCTTTTATGCAAGATAGCAAAAGGCAACAAGAAGCTGTAAACTCATACTTTTCAGTGGCTGTAGATGACATGTAAATGATCTTACTGAAGGGAAACACACACACACACACACACACACACACACACACACACACACACACACACACACTGTAATTAAAAGTTTACTCTTTTGTAAACAGATGGTAACCAGGGTATTCTTGCCTCTGCAGGTGTTTGCCATTTCAGCCTTTGCCACCACTGGAGGCTACTCTGGGACCACCCACTTAACAGTCCAGTGCCCCAGCTCAGAGCCTGTGGATGTAGTGGCTGTGTTTGGCTACCCGTTCAGGTAGACATTTAGACTTGTTCTAGCTGCTCTAATATAATCATATTAAAGTTGTGACAGTTGGTATACTCTGAAAATGCTGAAAAGACACCAAAATGTTTTTGAAAACAAAGCAGCAGCTTATTTTTATGTTACCGTTTATCAATGTGA
Source organism: Rhyacichthys aspro (assembly GCA_036850595.1). Classification (NCBI taxonomy): domain Eukaryota; kingdom Metazoa; phylum Chordata; class Actinopteri; order Gobiiformes; family Rhyacichthyidae; genus Rhyacichthys; species Rhyacichthys aspro. The sequence goes on along the minus strand of JAWCTZ010000439.1, from coordinate 1,617 downwards.
AAATTGCTCAAAATAAATACTAATTTGATTCCTGATTGTTGCATCCCTTCAATCTCATCTGTGGACTTTGGTAACCAATTCACAATAGCTTGTTCTCTTTTCCTTTTACGTCGCTTAAAAGACATGGAAACTGACAACCAATAGATAAATGGGCATTTTGCTTCAAGTGTTAAGACCCGTAAGTGCAAACGACAGTTAGAGAACTCTCCCCTATGCGTAGGCACAGGGAAGCGACCCTCTCGTTCACTAAGGGTAAACTTTGCTAAGCTGGGGAGCAGTGAGCAAGCCCACACCAGCCCACTGCCTCTCACCACGGGCACCTCCAGAGTGGTAGAAAGTCCAGCCTCTCTCAAGGAGTTGGGTTCCAGAGCTCAAGCTGTGCGGTGAGCCCAACTATTTCTTGTTGGTACCTTTGAACCTTCTGCACAAGCTCAGGCTCCTTCCCCACAATGGAGGTGACATTTCATGCCCCTAGTGCCAGATTCCATATAAAACAATTTTGCAAAGAAAAGTGCCAAAACTTCACAGCAATGTGAAAGACCCATTGCCAGTTATTTCAAGCACTTGTTTGCAGTTATTGCTGTTGAGAGTGGCACAACCAGTTATTAGGTTTAGGGGGCAATCATTTTGTCACAGGGGCTAGGGCTAGCTTTTTTTCACTTAAAAACTGCAATTTGTGTTTACTCGAGTTATCTTTGTCTAATATTTAAAATTGTCTATTCTGATATACATAAAACCTTTTATGTCACTTTATATTGTAATATCTATTTTATTACAGTGTCAATAGTACTGTCCCTTGTCCCTTCACAATCTTAATCCCTGGTTTTGTGATAGAAATGCTTTGTTTTGCATTTTTACTCCTAAAGGGGTTGTCCTGTCATGGTGCATCTTTTGGAATATTAATAATATTATTTTGAATTCTGGCAGGTTTGAAATGAGCGGTTCCCAAAGACTACTCTGAAAATGGGACTATACTACCTTTATTGAGAATTTGTTGAGGGGCTGAGGGGTGTATAAATCATGAATTTTAAACAAACCAAAACAAGCACAAAGACTATAATTTTCATACTGTCTGCATCCACATTGTGATACAGGTTTCAGATGATTTTTGTTGTCTTATTTTTATTTTTTCCTTTCACATTGAAATATGAGAATGAGAACTGGTCTTTTTGCAGTGAATTGATGACAGATGTCACATAATTAGTGGAAAGATGATGATTCAGTGAATAAAGAACAGCTGAAACAGTGGTTCCTACAGGCATACGATATTTATATTTAAGAGAGTTGTGGTTAAAGTAAAGGCTCTCCCAATGTGACCAAAAGTCTCACTTGTATACAATGTCTTTTGTTTGCTACCGTGGATTGGAAAGTTCCCAAGTGAGGTGTCTTTCTTTTAACTAAAACAGTGTAAGAACATTGAAGCCTTGAGAATTTGTGTTAATAGACTCTGTCTCTACCGCTGCAGGTTGTCAGCTAACCCATACACCATTCCATCATGTGACAAAGCTCCAGCCAATCAGACATATCTACAGGGTGACTTCTCCTCCTCAGCAGAGTTTTTTGTCTGGGTGTGTTTGGCTTTCTGTATTGCACCGCCACACTCATCCTGTACCTAGG
>JAWCTZ010000438.1:0-41531 GCA_036850595.1 Rhyacichthys aspro | reverse complement strand
ACAAACTGATGAAGAGGCTGAACACGGAGTGGTCTGAGCTGGAGAGTCTGGTGCTGCAGAACCCCTCAGACGGTAACAGGAGGGTTTGAGTTTTATCCACAGATTTAATCTAAGACTTACATTCTTTAAACCAACATATACAACGGTTTTGGAGTCACTTAGTGTTGAGCTGCACTCTTTCTGAAAAACATCCTTTGGCGGTGCACACCTCTCTCCTCATTTCCTCCGTTTTTAAGAATATTAACTTTACAAAATATCGTTGACCGGGAATGCTTATCTTATTCCCTGTCAACAATATTTTTAGTAAAATGGTCAAATTTAAAATCATCTTAAAGTAAAAAGTAGTCTTTTTTATTAGATTGGTTGCTGCTGTTGCTGTTGAGAGAGAAAATTTAACTTTGACATTTTATAAAAGCAAATTGAAAAAATATGCTTGGTCAGACAGTAATAGTAAATATTCTGTGTGTATATAAACTATATAGTAGATCCTCTAATTGACAAATGATGTTTATTGATGTATATAATAATCTGAGAGAGGCTGCAGTTATTGTGGACAGTTTCTACAGATCTCCATGAGCCTCATAAAGAGCAGAGAGTCAAGGGTGGAGCATGTAAACAAGCACAAACATCGTTGTGTGAGTCAGGAAGCCTTTCAGTGTTTGATCATCTTATTATCTCCATAGAAACTAGCATCAGGGTATATTTCCATGTTTCCTTGCTCTTTGCTTAAGGCTTTGTCCAAGAAAAGTGATGACTGCACAGAAAAGAAGTGAGTCAGTGCCGTCTTCAAACGTTGTCGCTGCCAGAACCGAGCCTGCAGCTGGTCCTCGTCTGTTTTTGGCTCCGGTCTCTGTGTTTGGACGTGAACCTTTACTTTTTTGTTTGAGTTATGACCGTTTCTTTGTGTTTGTTGTTCGGTTGAATCTGCGAACGTGGCAATGGGTTAGTCATTAAACCTAATAAGCGTTCATTCATATCGTTTCTGCTGATTTGATTTCTTCTTTTTAACGTAGAAGTTATTATGTCATGCCAAATCACAAACACAGTTCCTAGATTAGATTATACATTGAACAATCTGGAACATTTTTACGTTCTAGTGTTATCATTGATGTATATTTTAAATGATTTATAGAAATAGTGAAAATAAACAGGCTTAAACAAACAATTAGCTGCTTGCACTATTACTATATACTATATTATACTTTCTGACAGTTGTTTAATGATCATAAACAGTATTCTTTTACCAATCCAGCCACAAGTACTCACAAAGCCAGTGTATTTTTGTGCCAGTCCCAAGCCCAGATTAATGGAGAGGTGTGCATTAGGAAAAAAATAAATAAAATCAATATGCTCTCTGCTTTAGCTTTACATACACAGAAGAGTATTTACATTTTTGCACTAAAATGATGTGTATATTTAGACGGGCATAGATTTTAAAACATTGTTCGTCTCTTTCAGGATTTATCTCCAACATGTCCGTACACAGACAGTTCTTCCCAGATGAGGAGGACCAGACGGGGGCAGCCAAGGCACTGATGCGCCTCCAGGACACGTACCAACTAAGACTCTGAAGCCTTAAGGAAAGCTGCCAGGTAACCCAGTCGGCTCACATAAATGTTTGAACGTTAAAGTTTTACAACGGTTAGAGCTTAAAATTGACAAAACCCTGAATCCCTCGTGCCCAGGCTTGCACTCTGACGCCCTGCTGACCGTGGACGACTGCTACGACATGGGAAAGACGGCTTACAATGACGACGCCGACTACTACCACGCCGTTCTGTGGATGCAGCAGGCTTTGAAACAGATCGACGCAGGAGAAGAAGCTGTGGTTTCTAAAGCGGACGTTCTGGATTACCTCAGTTACTCCGTTTACCAGATGGGCGACCTGCCCCGAGCCATTGAGCTGACGCCGCCTCGTGGCTATCGGTGAGCTTTAAGTGTTGCTAAATTAAATATTTAACCTTATCCTCTTTTAGCCACTTTAAAGGGGAGTTTTTCTAGTCCTGTCGTGCTGCCCCGAGTCAATTGCAGGTTGCAGGAGAGTGGACTGGTGGTGGTTTTAGCCCAACTTGCTTTTTTTGCGCCATATGTTTGGTGCTCTCTGTTTCTGGAGCAGGAGGGTGTAGTCCAACCTCAGCTCTGGTTTGTGGCGGGTAACTGTTCATTTAGTTTGAGCATCAAGGGCTGTATTGAGTTGCATGAGGCCTGTTCACTAGCTCTGATGCTATTAAGTGTTATTTCAAACAGTCTTTAATTATAACGACTGCAGAACACAGGGCGGTTGTTGTAGTCGATGTACAGCTTTAATGTAAGTGTGCACCTTGTCTACAGCTGAGCGTTTAAAAACTTGTGTATTTACAGACCCCAGCCACCAGAGGGCAGGAGGAAACCTTCGTTATTTCGAGGTGCTTCTGTCTAAGCAGCTGAATGAGCAGAATCAGTCGTATGAACCTGCCTCAGAAGAGCCAATCCAGCTGGGGACCTACACCCGACCAAAGACCACCTCCGGAGCGAGAGGTGTACGAGGCCCTGTGCAGAGGGGAGGGGGTCAGAATGGTGAGACACTGGACAGAATCTAGTCTAAATGAGTGTAGGTGCAGGGAAATTGGGTTTTAACTAGTCTATAACTGTTGACACCAAAAGAGATTCAGATATTGTCTTTATAAAGATGCCATATTGCTTATTTTTCATTCATTTTCAGTAAAATCAAAAGCATCCTGACTGGGCTCAATATTGTTTTGACAACTTAGCTTTTGTCACAGTGATGAGTTGTAATAAAACTGTATTGTTATAATGATTGTGTTGAACCAGAACGAAGCCAGACAAAGCCGACTCCACTGTCGGTACCAGGACGGCCAGAGGAACCCCCGACTCCTCCTGAAACCAGTAAAAGAAGAGGATGAATGGGACAGCCCACACATAGTGCGCTTTATTGATTTCCTTTCTGATTTTGAAATGGATAAGATTAAAGAACTGGCTAAACCCAGGGTGAGACTTAAACATTAAAAAGAAGAATTATTCCGTTTAGTTTATGGGTTAAAATAACTGTTCCTTTTTTAAAGCTTGCCAGAGCAACAGTTCGTGATCCCAAAACAGGCGTCCTGACCACAGCCCAGTACAGAGTGTCAAAAAGGTAACTGCATTCCTTTATACTGCCTAATTATGGATCATGTTTCATTTTATTTTTGTTAAATATTGATCAGTGTTAGTATGATGTTCTTGTTATTGTCTCGCTGTATTCAAAGACAAATATTAACCACTGAAAGGTCACTGTAAGGACAAATTCCCTTCCTTTCCTTATTTTTTTCTTCCAAAAATACAGTGAAAGTTCTGAAACATGAAGATGGTAACATATCTATCCCACGAGTATCATTCATCTTTAAATACTGTGACAGAAGGACCTCTTCAAACCTAAATGACTTTCACGTTTCTTGAGTTGTGTTTATTTGACACAGTGTCCTCTGTGTGGCCTTTTATTACCTCAACTCTGTAAAGCGTGTTTGTGTTTGTTCAGTGCGTGGTTGGAAGCCGAGGATGATCCCGTCATATCCAGAGTCAATCAGAGGATAGAGGACATCACAGGCCTCACCGTGGACACAGCAGAGTTGTTACAGGTAAGATTTGTTCAGTAAATCATAAAGTCCCCAAGTTCTACACACTTTGTCAACATTGTGTTTATGATGATTGTTAAATCTGCGTCTGATCAGGTTGCAAACTACGGCGTTGGGGGACAGTATGAGCCACATTACGACTTCTCAAGGGTGAGTTCTGTACAGCCATAAAAACGACCAAAATGAAAGAAAAATCTCATTTCTTCTTCTAAAATTATAACCTTATTCTTAAAATCAATAAAAACATGCCTTTATTCTCCTAAAACTATGTCTCTATTAGATGGGCCATATGTTTTTCTTTTGGTGTATTCTTAATACACTCTCTCAGTTTAGTCTGCATCCTTGTTCCATGACATAATGTAACTGTAATCCTCTATTGGTCGTATGTAGGAATAGTTAAATGTACTGAGCATGTTTCAAAATGATTTACTTTCCTTTTGTGAAAGTGGAAGTGCAGATCTTTTCCCTTTTTGCCTTGAGAATACGAAAAGCAAAGTAAGCTTTTTGGCATTTATTTTTACTCACTGATAAATGCTCAAATCTACAATTCATCTACAATCTTTAAAAGACAACATCTGTTTGTCTTGATTTGGACAGCGCCCCTAGTGGCAGAGTCTTTTTGGGTTAAATGTTAATGTAAATATCTGTTACAGCGTCCTTTTGACAGCATCCTCAAGGCCGATGGAAATAGACTTGCTACGGTCCTTAACTATGTAAGTAGATGTGTGTGCAACCTCTTCATCAAGTCTTTTGTTTGTGAATTTTATCGTTGTAGAAAGATGAGCCTGATGCATTCAAAAAATTAGGCACTGGAAATCGTGGCGACAGTTTTAAACTACGTAAGTACGACCTTCCAGTCGCCGTCGAATGAAGGAGAATGGGGCACCCTAGATTTCCACTCCGTCCTTCCTGTTTTAGCTTCATGGGCGTTTGCATAAGCTCTGGTTCAATCTTGGACTTGGACTGATTGACTTTAACATAAATTTACCATTGGGCTTTTAAAAGACACGGGGAAAATATCCTTTGACCTGTCACATTCAGACACTTATATAATTTTCTTGTCAATCAGTTCCAGTGCTTATTGTGGAGAGTTTTGTTAGCCTTTAACACACTGATAGTAGTCACTCTCTGTTTCAGTCCTTCTAACAAATCAAATGATATGCAAATAATGTTTGCATGATGTGGGTGTACTTTATTTATCCACAAGGAACAGACTTTAGAAACAAAACAATAACATCTACAACAACTAGTACTATTATGAATATTCAATAAAGTGCCATTTCATGAGTTAAGTATGGTGTTTAATCTCTATTAGATGCTCATTGTTTATTTGTAGAGCCAGAACAAACAAAACAGGGTCAGACACCTAAACTACTAAAGGCTTTTAAACATTGTGTGCTACGAATTGACATTTTATAATTTCATTGTAGAGCAAGACGTAATCATAAAGCAACTAGTAACTCGATTTTTAGATGGATTTTAGAGGAATACAATGCACTGAATACATTAGACCCCACTAAAAAAAAAAAAACCCACCTTAAATGACAAAAGAGCTGGTATGATCCAGAGCGTTACATTTACAGATCCGTCTTTAGCTTTGCCTGTTTTTCCTGTGAATGTTTTGCAGACACTGTCTACACTGTCTGTGGGTTATGTGTTGTATGTCAGTTCTTGGATCACAAAGATGTGCACTACACTGAAGCCTAAACGAAAACTTATCCAATGAGTTTGAACACTCATAATTACACATACAGATGAATAAATATACATTTCTTATTAATAATTTGTCTCAACATTGCTTTAAAGCAGCATTGGGACATGGACCCAGCAGTATTTATCTACAGAGCTTAATGGTTTTAATGGGAATCAAATGAATAAACGGTCATTGGGCATTTCTGCACTGCACATTTTTATGTCAAAGCAAAACTAAAATAATGGTAGTAAAGTGAATGTTTTTATCTTTATTCAGATGAGTGACGTTGAGGCTGGAGGCGCAACAGTCTTCCCCGACTTTGGAGCGTCCATCAGGCCCCGAAAGGTGGGTTTTTGCGTTGTTTGTGTGAGATAGACAACGTTTCTATCAGAAATATACACTTTTTGTGTGATAAATCCTATTTTTGAGGTCAGAAATTTGGATGTTTGTGTTTGTAAAATGCTTCATAAATGTCATTTTACAAACAACACATTACAAGAACTTGAATAAGGTGCTAAACATCAATATTAGTGGTATAGACATTGGAATATTTGATGTTTAAAATTAAAAACAATGAACTTTTTCTTATTTAACACATTGTTTCTGGACTAATCCACATTACTTGTACAGTAAACGTGGCTTATTGTCATTCGAAGCATTACATAACGGCACATTATGAAATGCTAATGTTTCCAGTGCCTGTATTTTTCTCCCATGTGTTTACCAAATGTTCTGTGTCATAAATGTGGTAACTGCACATGGTTGTCAAGCGACCAAGATATTGCATGAGGATAAGGAGTCGGTGAATTAGTGCAATAAACCACTCTCAGCGTGAAGCCCGAACCTTCCAAGACCTCTTTATTCCTGCTGGAGTCTGACTGGGGCCTGACACCTCGGGTTTTCTTTACGGTTCATCGCTGAAGACCTCTCGTCACCTTTTTACATCTGTGTCAACAGGGCACGTCGGTGTTCTGGTATAATCTGTTCAAGAGCGGAGAGGGCGACTACAGGACCAGGCACGCAGCATGTCCTGTTTTAGTAGGAAGTAAATGGGGTAAGTCGAAGCTCTGATACATTACATTTAGAAAGTCCTCATTGTTTTTATGCATAACACACATTTACACGTCTTCACAAATACAAATCACACCAGTTTATTTCTGTTGCACATTTGAGGCAAAGAGTAATTTACAGATTTTACTCAAAACCCTGTGTTATATTCAATCTCATGAGTGATTTATGTGTGTTTACCTTTGACCTGTGGTAGATGACAGGTCCAACACCAAAAGAGTGTTTTATTTACTAGAATTTTAAAATGATTCTATGAAGTCAGCGTATTTCTCTGTGAATAATATCCACATCCATCAACGACAAGTCTTTTTTCTGTCTTTTAGTTTCAAATAAGTGGATTCACGAGAGAGGTCAAGAGTTCAGAAGACCCTGTGGCCTGACAGAAGTCGACTGATACTCACAGAAGGATCTCACAGAAACAGAAAGCCTTTTCCTGTGCCTTTCTTTCTTCTTAAACACTTCTTAAACACTTCTTACAAACTTCTTTCATACTTCTTACACACTTACATTTGCTGCAACACTAAATGTCGTCTTTTTCTCAGAGAATCCTGTTTTTCACAAGACTCAACCTCAGCTCGGCCCCAAAATAATCAAATCTGAGTGTTGTGCTTTATTTTGGCTCTAATATTACAACTATTACTACTATTCATGTGTTCACCAAGGTTAAAGACTGCTATTTTTCTACAGTGCTAACATTTTTTTGTTATTTTTTTACTCTCATTAAGAAATACATGCTCGTGACATATTTATTTATATAGTGTTATAAATTATTATATTTGTCCCGTGTTATGGTCTTTGTTCACCGATGGCAGCAAAGTAAATAAATATGTCTTTTTAATAAAGCTTTTATCGCTTGGTTTATTTTTTATATAAAATTGGACAAAGTTTTTTTTATTATTTAATTGTCTCCAAAAATGCATTTGTTTATCTTTCAACAAACTTTGTGAAAACATGTTTTTATCAGTTGTCAGTTTAGTTTTGGAAGTAAACAGGTAAATTATAATCTAAACGTCACATCCCAGAAACACATGCACTGGGACATTCTTAGAAATATTTTAGCTGGAATGTGTCACATAAAAACATGATTGAAGAATACGGAGAATAACACATACCTCACATTATGTCACCTGCCCTAACCCATCAGCCCCAGCGCTAAAGCCCCCAGGGCGGTGACGATCGGGGTGTTGTTAGTTCACGACTCTCACGGGACCCTTGAAAATGTAATGATAGCGGTTCAGTGACGGCGCTGACAGTGATTTGTTGCATCTGATAAAACATAACACAGTTCAGGGAGCACTCTGAGGTCAGGGCAGGCTGCTGTGCTTTCTCTGAACTTTAAAAACTACACTTCATTAATAAGTTTTTTCTAAAGTATGAACTGAATTTGGTTTAAATGCAGCATATGCTCAATATTTATAACAAAACACAGGGAAAAAAAATACACAAACTTACCTTTTTCAATCCAAATACTGTAATCTTCTCTCTAAACCTATGGCTGATCCTGGGACAGTTAACTGCAGGGCTAACACTTACAAACACCATTCATATTTATTTATTTATTTATTTATTTCAATTTACTAAATGGAAAAGTGAAAAGACAAAAACCTCAAATTTTTAGAATTTTTTAGAGTCCTTAAGAGATGGTAACTCTGATCACAACATCATTAAATCTAGCCTGGTTTTGTCTGGATTACATGGTCTGGTTTAGTCCAGTCTGGTCTGGTTTTGTCTGGGATTACATGGTCTGGTTTAGTCCAGTCTGGTCTGGTTTTGTCTGGGATTACATGGTCTGGTTTAGTCCAGTCTGGTCTGGTTTTGTCTGGGATTACATGGTCTGGTTTAGTCCAGTTTGGAATGGTTTTGTCTGGGATTACATGGTCTGGTTTAGTCCAGTCTGGTCTGGTTTAGTCCAGTCTGGTCTGGTTTTGTCTGGGATTACATGGTCTGGTTTAGTCCAGTCTGGTCTGGTTTTGTCTGGGATTACATGGTCTGGTTTAGTCCAGTCTGGTCTGGTTTTGTCTGGGATTACATGGTCTGGTTTAGTCCAGTCTGGTCTGGTTTTGTCTGGGATTACATGGTCTGGTTTAGTCCAGTTTGGAATGGTTTTGTCTGGGATTACATGGTCTGGTTTAGTCCAGTCTGGTCTGGTTTTGTCTGGGATTACATGGTCTGGTTTAGTCCAGTTTGGAATGGTTTTGTCTGGGATTACATGGTCTGGTTTAGTCCAGTCTGGTCTGGTTTTGTCTGGGATTACATGGTCTGGTTTAGTCCAGTTTGGTCTGGTTTTGTCTGGGATTACATGGTCTGGTTTAGTCCAGTCTGGTCTGGTTTTGTCTGGGATTACATGGTCTGGTTTAGTCCAGTCTGGTCTGGTTTTGTCTGGGATTACATGGTCTGGTTTAGTCCAGTTTGGCCTTTGAGAATTTTGAGACAAAATCAGACCAAATATTGATTTCATTTAGAATTGTCTTCTGTTTTTTCACTTTGCATTTTGTAAAATAATAAAAATAAACATATTTTATCATTTACTTTACTTTTTTTATCCACACTTGCAGAAAACATTTGCACAGAACTGTATATATCCTCAAAATTCATATTATTACTACAATAACATCCTCATTTTTTTAAATCATACAGATGTTAGATATGTTTGCCACAAAAGAAAAAAGAAAAAAACACCTTTTTCTCACTGAGTCAACAGAGAATAATACATTTTACAAAATAGTTTACACAGTGTAGGCCCCGGCAGCTATAAAACTATTGCTGCAAAATAAATATAAAAATAAAATAGAATTCTGAATTCAAAGTTAAATGAATGGTGGATGAACAATGTGGCTCCAGTCAGTGAAGGGCTAAAGAGTAATATGACAGTTCTGATTACACAGATTATGTTTAAAGATCAAAAACACTGCAGTGATTTGTCGTGTCTTGTCTGTTTATGCACTTTCTGTTTTTCCAAAATGTTTTTCACACTTTTCCGTCAATTACCTCCTGAAGCCATTCACATTTCCATTTTAATTTTAAATCACTAAATTTATTCTGTGTTTTGTGAGTTATTTATGGCTGGACTCCATATTCGCAGGATTTCATCACAAACACCTAGAGCTGTGTAATTAATAATTTTGAATGATTTCTTGGCACTAACCTGCTTCATGTCTGAGGAGTAAGATGAGGATAAAGCAGTGCAATTACTATTTTATTATATATATCACGGCCACTCCTCTTATTAACACTTTGCTGATGAGTCTTTTCACGTCTCAACCACATTTTTTTAGGGATTGTTTGTTTTCGCAGATCTGCTTCAAAACAAAAGCATGTCATATCTCATGTTAAATCGGTTCATCTTTTGGAGCAATTTTCTCTACAATTTAGCATTGCTCCTTGCTTCTTGAGTACAGTTAAATTTGTCTTGTCTCTGATTTAATTTCTTGTGACACATTTCACCAGAACCATCTCAGGTCAGCTCTTATTTTGACACATCAGGTTTGATTTTGAATTTAGCTGCAGTGCTCTCATAAAAAGAAAATGTCTACTGCAACTAGTCTTTTGTTTAGAAGGAAAACAAATTATTTTTACAGTGTAGGCCTATTCTTTCTCACTTTATTTCTAAACTTTTGTACCAGAGACTCTCAACACGAGCTGTCTTTGCTGTGACAGACGACTTGAGAATAATCTCACATTTTGAACAGGAAAAGACCTCTGAACTCGGGTCAAAGTGGAGCACATATTTTTACTGATTATGTTTGTGTAAAAATCCTCTCCACCTGCTCTATTCTTTGTGTTTATGAAAGTCCTTTTGGAAATGTTTGATGCAATAAAAACAAGCTTTGTTGATGTACATTTGTAGTTACATTTAGGGGGGAAAAATGACGGGATTGTGAAAAGGAAAGGTAATAATACATTCAATTTAAAGTAGTCTTTCTAATTTACCGAACAAGTCAGATAAAAAAAAGTACAGACCACGTAAATATGTAATAAATAAATCAAATAAATAATAAAAGGTAACAGCAGCATCTGTGTTTGTTTATCATTTATGAAAAATATTGTGATTAAGAGAGATTATTTTACAAACATGAGTAATCTACATTAATTTTGAAAAGAAACAACAAAATACTTGAAAAACATGTGCATTTATTAAGTCAAGTCAATTCTGTTTGATTAAAAACTTGTACAGAATGAAGTGGGGTCAAAGTTTACTCCTAAAGAAAAGTCATAAGGTTAACACAATATTATAAATCCTCTCTCTGTGTGTGTCTTCACAGTTGTAAGTCTCTGTGATAAAGTGAGCACATGTGACCTTCACACGACTGAAAAGAGCGACTAACAAAACAAATAAAAGAGTTAATCAGCAGAAAAAAACATTTATCACATGAAGTATCCACTCGACGCACATGAGAGATGATTTAAGGCACTTTGAAGGAGGAATAGCTGATAAAAAAAACAAAAATACATTAAACATGTTACACAGCTACAAAGCCTGTACTGTAATTAGGAGTATATTATATATGAGAATATCTGATATCACACAGAACAAAAGGTTTATACATTATTATTCATGACAAAAAGAGAAAAAAGCAAAATAAAAAGGACGATAAAACAAAATCAGGTTCAGTTCTTCTCTTTATTCTGTCTAAATATGTGGTAATGTGTATTTTTGATTGTTAAAGTCAAAGGTGAAGTGTGTAGTTTTTGCTTTTTCTTGCATTTCCACACTTCACACTTTCTTTGTGAAATAGGTTTGATTGATTTATTTATTATTAATAAATCAAACAGCTAAAATGGCTCCTTCCACTTTGTTCTATGGAGCTTTAAAAGTCTGTTTTTCTAAAATAGAGCTGGTCATATTGTTATATGTGATAGTTTTAACAGATGTGCTCCATTTTGTTCACTTTTAACGGATGAGAAAACATTTACACACAATAAAAACTTTTGGAAAACCTTGTTGACACTGGTTTAAACGAGGGTCAGACAATCAATGCATAATTCATATCAATACTATTAATTATTGAGAAAAACTAAATGTCAATGTTTTCCAACTCTTCAGATCTATGTTGTGAACCAGTTGTTGTGAAACTGAACACATATGATCCATTTAGCATTAGACTAATGCGATTTTCAGATTTTCATTGCATAATATCTTAACACTGTACAAACAACACCCTTGGCCACTTAGTAATATGCAGTATGTTTAGCCACTGGCACCAATTACATCTTTGCAACTTGTATTTTTGTCTTAATTACATTTTCAGGTAACATTACAAACTTTCTCTTTGTTCTTTTTGTGCAAAATTAACAAGGCCTTTCTCACAAAGACGAATACACCTGATTTTAGTCAAATGTAATACTTATTTTTATCTGTTTTAGTGAGTTTTCCCAAAAGTCTAGTGTACATTTGTTGTGTTCATGTTGCTTCTGTGATGGATAACAGTTTGAGTTCAGTCTGGTCTGGGGTACCACCGTTTTTCAAAGCAGCGGGTAATTTCTGCGTCAGGACGAAGTCGTCTGAGGGCTGGCACAGCGACAGGAATCTCTGCAGAAGAAGAGACACAAAATTAGATTAAATAAAGGTTAAAGGTGTAGGAAGTGGGATCTGAGTCTTAAAACAAACAAAACTAGGCCTGAAGAGGGATGAGGAGGTGTTTTCTAGTATTTCTAGTCGAGGATACATAGGGATGTGAAAGTTTAAAAGAGCAGAAAACACAGGAGGTGTTGAGAAACCTATGGGAATGGTTTTCAATGCCAAGTTGAACTTAAACAACCTCTAATTAACACCGCCCCTGTTTAGTCAGAGCAGATGTTGACACGCTCAGCTGCACGAATAAAGAACTACTGACACAACCAGTCAATGATTTTTGCTCTTGTTTTATCAAATGTTAATAAATTTTGACTTAAATTTTTCCAAGACCAAGGACTTTTGTTGGTCAAGACTGAGCCAAGATCAAGACTAGGGTATGATACATTGGAAGAGATCCCAGAGAACATCATAAAATCCCAAAAAAGATCCATTCTGAGACAAGCCTGGACTCAATGGATTAGCTTTTAGTTAAAAAAAAGCAGAGTCTGAGGGATACTTTGAACTAAATCAAGTAAAGACCAATCTCCAATGCACTACAACACAAATTTTAACAATGAAAAGCGACTATAATCTTCCTCTAAAGTTGAAGTGGACGCTCACCTGTCGCAGAGGGCCTTCTCCCTGCAGCAGCTGATACAGGACGAACAGAGGGATGAGCGACAGGGACACGGTGGCGATGAACCAGCCCAGGATGTTGGCCCAGAGCGGATAAACGTAACTGTTGCTGAACCTGAGCGGGCTGTACCTGATGATAGAGAAGATAAACGTCCCCTGCAACGAGAAAACGAAGGAGAAAAGGGATTCATGTGACGATTAACGTGGCTGACGACTACGTAGAACTCTTTAAACATGAGGCTTAACTGTGTTTTAAGGTGTTTACATTACAATAAATCTCTATCTGTGTCTAATGTGTGTATTCATAATAAGTGTTGTATTGTTCTTGCTGAATAAAACTACAAATTAATAAAGAAAAGAAAAGAAAACATCACATCATCAGCACATACTTACCTTATTTCAGCTTTACACACATCTACAAACCGTGTTTATAAATCAGTCTAAACACACAGAATTATACAAGTGCAGGCTGTGTATTACAGTTATAAATCTGTACAAACTCATGGAGATAAAATACTCACAAAACAGATGAAAGGAGTGATGTAACGCCAGCAGTATTTCATGAAAATATTCGGACGATAGCCTATCATTTCTGTGATGTTGCCATAGAAACGGTCAGCACCTACCCCAGGAAAAATATATGAAGTTTGAGAATTATTTCCAATTAAAATATGTGAAGAAATAGCGGGATTTTCTGTGCACATTACTTGTTTCATTGAGTGTGACTGACCGTATACCCACGCGATGCTAACAGACTGACAGAAAGACAACAGGAGCAGGGTGGTCCCGCTGCAGACGTGGTGGTCCAGCAACTGAAGGAGGTACATCCCGCCCTAAAACAACCACCGTCAGCATTATTTTCATCCACAAATAAGAAGAAATAGTTGCTACAGATGCATTGTCTACTTTCTCTTAATGAGAGAAGCTAAAACACAGACATTTTACTGAGAAGACTGTCATATAAAAATGCACAGATCACTTTAATCCTCTCTTTAATACCTCGTTGTTTTATTTCTGTGAGTTGACTCCTCACATTTTGACACTTGACATGCATTTATCTAAATTACATGTTTGGCTTTTGATGTCTACAGATGTCCAAAGGTGTGAAGGATTAGTCTGAACCTCACTCAATCCTAAGACAGGTCTTGGCTCGATGCCACGCTTAAGAAAATCAGTTTGTGAGCTTGTTTTTGCGTGCTTAACTGTTTGACAGATATGAAGTGTCAGCTTAATAAATCTCAATGCTGCTGTAAATGTGAAATGGTCCAGAAAGATCTGTGTTTGCTCTCAAATAACTTTTGAGGAGTGTCGGATAGAGTGGCCCTATTTCTAATCCCTGGTTAATTATAAACTTTATATAATAATACATAATATATAAAACTCTTTTTACTCAGTATCTCATAAATAAAATGTGTCAAAAGTCATGTTGATTGGCAAGATATGTGTTATTATGAAACGTCAGAGGGTCACAGTGTTTAGTAGAATATAAACTGCTGGAAGGAGGGCTGTTCTTCCATTTTCATATTTGTAAATGCCATCAAAATTACGTGAAAAATCACTGAGATAATGTTCTTTATGGTTATAAAGTGGTTTTAAAGTAATAATGTTACTAATTTGGTACAAAAACAAACATCTTATCCTTCCTTTTTGGGCTGATTTTACATTTTAGATTATACAGCTTCAGAAAAACAACTCAAAGATGTAATACTGGAGGTGTATATTAACTATCATACATTTTTTATTTCCTCTGCTTGTAATTGTCTGGGTTCTGACCAGACTGTGTTGGTTGGTTTTGGATAAAAATCAATACTGAAAATAGATTCTGTTCTATATAATAATGAGAAACTCCACACACTCACATGCATCTCCCACTGCATAGAAACCTGTCAACAGTACAGACCTCAGTGACGAGCGAAAGGCCCAGTAAACAACAAACGGAGCAGATCAGCAGCAGCAGCAGCTCTCGTCTGAAGCCTTGACGAAGGTAGATGGGAAACAAATCCACCAGAGACGTCATGAGACACTCCAGACCCACAAACTGAGAGGAGACGGAGAACAAGTTCACGTTCACGTTCATTCATTTAGCTTTGAATAATCATAATTATGGATTACCTGACTGTCCAAACTGAGAAGAATAATCATGAGGAAGAAACACACAGACCACACCTGAGGCACGGGCATCATGGCCACGGCTCGAGGGTAAACGATGAAAGCCAACCCTGGTCCTGCACAGACAGACAGTTAATGCATCTATTTAGACACAAACAAAACTCAGTTATTCATCTCATGTCACGTCTTTACTGTCGTTTCTACTCATTTTAGTGAAATTAACAAAACAAAAAGCAAAGAAAAGAGTCTTTCACGTGTTCTTAAAAGGTCATTTGAGTCCAGCAATTAATAAAAAAAGTACTTTATGTCCGTTTTTTTTTTTTTAATTTAAGCTTTGCATTCCCACTGTTCACTGATCTCAAAATGAATCATCCTGTTCTGAATCCACCGCCTCAAATTAAAAAATAAAGGCAAAAAGAACAGAATGGCATGTCAGAAAGCCTCTTAGTTGAGATTACAATGTCACCTGATCTGGCATGTTTTCAAAAAGGGAAATAAGTAACAAGCTGTGCAGAATTCTTACTTTTTTTTTTAACATTTTGTCAGACTTATTCGGTAAAAAAACAGAGTAAGCACTTGCCAGATTCTGCCACTTCAGCAATATCCACTCCTTGTTCGTAAGTCATGAATCCCAAAACAGAGAAAATGGCAAAGCCAGCAACAATACTGGTGGCACTGTTCAGCAGACACAAGTAGAAACAGTCCCTGAAAGGAAAGACAATTGTAAAACCATTGTTATTACTTCACAGATACATATTTAATCAATAAATATCCGCACTTGTAGCAGTCGTTGTTGTACGTGTTGTAACTTCCCAGAGATGTTAGGAAGCCGAGTCCGATTGCGTATGAGAAGAAGATTTGTGTTCCAGCGTCCATCCACACCTGAAAACATCACAATAAATGTCTGTGTGAATGAGACTAAAGAGAGAGTTTTTTATGGCACGTTTTTAATATTCAAACATAAATCTTTTCAGTCGAACCTGGGGATCCGAAAGGCGTGAAATATCTGGATAGAGGTAGTAAATGATCCCGTCGATGGCTCCGGGGAGAGTTACGCCGCGGATCAGTAAGATCAACAGCATGGCGTAGGGGAAGGTGGCGGTGAAGTAGGCCGCCTGAAATAAAAGAAGAAGGTTTACGAAGAAAAGATTACAGTTTTCAGTTTGAGGGGAAATGGGTATCTGTAAAGTTTAAGGTTTAAAACACACATGGAGCCATTGGAGAGTGAAAATGAAGAAGAAGAACTGTGTGTAAACAATAACAAAATAATAAATGTGACTAGTTACACAGAACTTCAGGATGGATCTCAGTCATATTATATTTTATGGATTTATGGATGACTCAGAATCTCATGTTGCTGCTCGTTTTTTTAAGACTGATCTTTAAACTGATGGTGAATAAGTTCTTGGATGAAGGACAAACTCTGTCTCAAAAACTGTGTCAACATGACTTCCTCTCAGTTATTTTAACATCAGGACGTACAGCACTGAGCAGAGGTTTTATCAAAGTGTGGATCTAAAAAGTAAAGTAGTTAATAGTTTACAAAATGAAAAGTGAAAAAACATCAATCAAATCAATATTTAATAAACAGCAACAGTTTGAGAAGGATCTGGACTAAACCAGACCATGTAATCCCAGACAAAACCAGACCAGACTGGACTAAACCAGACCATGTAATCCCAGACAAAACCAGACCAAACTGGACTAAACCAGACCATGTAATCCCAGACAAAACCAGACCAGACTGGACTAAATCAGACCATGTAATCCCAGACAAAACCAGACCAGACTGGACTAAACCAGACCATGTAATCCCAGACAAAACCAGACCAGACTGGACTAAACCAGACCATGTAATCCCAGACAAAACCAGACCAGACTGGACTAAACCAGACCATGTAATCCCAGACAAAACCAGACCAGACTGGACTAAACCAGACCATGTAATCCCAGACAAAACCAGACCAGACTGGACTAAACCAGACCATGTAATCCCAGACAAAACCAGACCAAACTGGACTAAACCAGACCATGTAATCCCAGACAAAACCAGACCAGACTGGACTAAACCAGACCATGTAATCCCAGACAAAACCAGACCAAACTGGACTAAACCAGACCATGTAATCCCAGACAAAACCAGACCAAACTGGACTAAACCAGACCATGTAATCCCAGACAAAACCAGACCAGACTGGACTAAACCAGACCATGTAATCCCAGACCAAACCAGACCAGACTCCATGATGTTGGGATCAGAGTTACTCCTTGTTTCTAGGATCACTCTAAAAATTGGAGATTTTTGTCTCTTCCATCACTTTTCCATTTTGTAAATCGATAAAAACAAACAAACATTTAAACTGTATATTGTTGACATCATTCTTTCTTTAATGCATATCTGACTAAAACTTTCACACCGTACTGAATATATTTTTGACTTAAGTAATAGTGACTCATGATATCTCACACATTTTCCAGTCTGTATAATATTTTACACCATTTAGCATCGACTGCCTTTGGACAAAAGTTGTGTAAGTGTTCTTTTTTTTTTTTAAATTCACATAAACTGCGTCATGCCTTATATATACATACATAAAAAAATATGAACATTGGATCCCATTTGGAAGGTTGTGGGCCGTAGGCTACTGCTCACTAAAGTCTTTGTGTATTTACTGTAAGTGTAGACTGGGTCCTCTCACAACAAAGTCTATAGTCAATGTAAAGATGTTACTGTAGACTCTGTGGATTAAATAAAGATCTATATCTGAA
Source organism: Rhyacichthys aspro (assembly GCA_036850595.1). Taxonomy (NCBI): domain Eukaryota; kingdom Metazoa; phylum Chordata; class Actinopteri; order Gobiiformes; family Rhyacichthyidae; genus Rhyacichthys; species Rhyacichthys aspro. The sequence goes on along the minus strand of JAWCTZ010000438.1, from coordinate 24,091 downwards.
GGGAAGATGTCTGATGTTTGTGTATGTAATAAACAAGCCAACATAAAGAATTGATGACTAGAATAAAAACATTTGGGACTTGAACCTGCGTTGTCTGTTCCAACACTTCCTATTTTGTTTCCTACAGTGCCTCTAACCGTATAGTTACAGTATTTACAGTAAAAAGTACTCGCTGCTGACCTTTCCTGTGGATTTGATGCCTTTCCAAACACAGAAGTAGCAGATAACCCACGTCAGGACGAGGCACAGCGCCAGCTCCCACCTCAAGCTGCCAACATCTTCAATTCCAGTGGAGATGTTCAAAACCCTGCGTCTGTGAAAAGAAAGAGCGAGAAGGTGACGTAGGAGAAGAAAAGGAGCGACAGAAAGTACAAGGAGGGCAGGGTTAATGGAAAATGACATGTTAGGGATTAGACGGTTCAAAAGCAGGGATGAGACATAGAAGTTACATACAGAATAAAAATTAGCCTGTGTGATGTAACGTTTGCTTACTGCCAGAACTCCACAACTGGAAGAGTGGTGTTCAGTCTGGACGCCGTGCTCAGGCTTGTGTTCGTTTGGCTCGGGTCCAAACACGAGGCTGGAAAAACAAAAGGACACTGAGTAAAACATAAATGACTGACAGTTATAATGGACATGTCCTGTTTGATTATGTTCAACTTTGAGAATGAAAATTACAAATAAACCTCTTCCAAAACAGTTTATCTTTCGAGACACAGCACTTGTTTGTCTAAAATAATTAATAATCCATACCCTTTTGTTACTTTACTTTTTATATAGCTTACATATGCTTATACAAGAGTAAGAGTAAGACTTTTGTTATGACTGTACATGTTACATTTTATTACTTTTAGTTTTTGTTTTTTGTAACTTACTGCAAAGGGGATGTATCATCTCTCTGTAAAACTTGACTTTGTACCAAAATAGTGCAAGTGAATAAAATGAATCATTTACAAATCCACACCTGTGTTCCAGTCGTGTCCACACGAGGCCCACGGCAGGTCCGCGCTGAATGACGCAAACAGGTAAAAGAAGGCCCAGGCCATGATGGTGATGTAAGACGTGGCACTGAATGAAATGATTAAGTGACTGGCATAACCCATCCCTAAAGAAATACATATAGACTGTATTAAAGAAGATTCTGTATTAAAGAGAAATATTTACTGTATAAACATTATTAATTAGGACTGAAATGCTGCTTGACAACAAACAACAAGCTGACGCTGCGTAATTACGCACGGCTCTTTGTTCAAAATGAATGTCATTACAAATCGTAGATGTAAATGACCTTGAAAAAGAGGACAGATCTTTCTCCAGCACGTGATGCCTCCCTGGTTGGTGTACTGCCCCAAAGCAGTCTCCAGGAAAAACAGAGGGATCCCGCAGGTAAAAATGAACAAAATGTAGGGAATGAAGAAAACACCTGCCACAATCAGACGGATGAGATTTATTATCAGAGTTTCTGGAAGTAAATATTCAAATGTTAAAAGAAAAGAGAAAAAAGACCAATAACTTACCTCCGCCGTTTCTGTAACACAAATAAGGGAACCTCCAAACGTTCCCAGGTCCGATGATAGCACCCATCACTGTGAGGATGAACTCGGCTTTGGTCCCCCAGTATCCACGTGCCCTCACTTTGGGTTTCTCTGTGCTTCCATTTGTTACAACAGCTGTGTGTGTTCCAATATCCCCGTTTTTAGACATTTTCAAAGCAAAATTTACTCTAATTACTCTCAAATAGTAAATGTTATCTGTGCGTAATTAAAAAAACAAAACAAACTATGGATGTGACACAAACGTAGCTGCTGAAGGCTGCTGTGATTTCTAAAGCAATGTCTAAAGTGATAAGAGCTGATTCTGACTGGGACTGTAAGTTTTTAAGTTGTAGTGGATGTTTCTCAGAGGGCGGGGGGAGGTTGGCATTGAGTAAAAACTAGTTAAAAGACGCACAAGAGGCGGTGCTGCTGTCCCGCCTTTTGTCAGATGTCAAAGCAACTTACTCACGTGTAACAACGACTTCTGTGGGTTCACTCTGACTTACAGAAAGAGTTTATGTACATTTGCTCTCCTGATATTCAGTATTTTACATTCAGGGTAATCTCTGCTCTAAATTGTGCCTTTTTATTTGTCATTTTTAACTTATGATTCAGGAAGGTAGCTTTTTATTTATTCCGTTCACATTTAATCCATACGAAACGTCTTGTTTTTCTCCATTTTAAGTATTTTGTAACGTCTTATAATCAAGGCAATACCGAGATGTACCATCAGGTGGCAGTAGGTCTTATTTCATTCTGTTGCAGGATATTACAGCGTAAGTTTAGTGTGAATATATTGTGAGAAGTCTATCTTTTTTTAGATGGATATAGGGCAGACACAAGGAAAGCCTTTTTTGGACCTGTTTTCTTGGCAATAACATTAAACTAGATTAAAGGTCTAATAATGAGGATCATTTCTGGTTGAAAGTGTTTTATCTTTATCTCTTTATGTGTGAATTTATGTAGGTTATTTACTCTCTGTATACTTAAACACTCCAGTAAGACAAAACTGACTGGCACAGGACCACAGTTAAAGTGTTTTAGACCAGCCCTGGATTAATAATTAAACAAATCCACATGATGCAAATACAGTGCAATTATCCATTAACATACAGACTCACCACTGCAGCTATTTCACTGTGTCACTTTTGTTTAATACTAATAATTATAGGGAAATTCACAGTCTACAGTCACCACCAGGGGGCGCCCAGTGTGTTTTGATGTTTACACACCTCAGGAGCAGCCAATCACTGCTCAGAGAGGAACATTTTTTTAGTGGATATTTTTATTTTGAACCTAGTAGCAGTGAACAATATGTTTTTTATGGTGTGTCTATAGTGATACTCCCTGAGATTGGCTATATTCCTCCATTTGTCTGTAAAAAAAAGTCATATAATAATGAAATGTTTAGTGCAGAGCTGTGGTGAGCGGCAGTACTGCGGCCCCGGCTCCATCCGCGGGGCCCCGGTGGTGAGCTCATTGTGGCAGGCTGCGTGGAGCGGAGGGCGGGGCTCCAGCATCATCACCACCGGCCATCAGCGCCTCGTTGTACCGACCGCTGCTGATGCTGAGAACCACCGATTCTCCGCGAAACGAGCATGAGATGGACTTTTTTCCAGAGACGCTAGGCTTTCACTCATGATGTTCACGAGGTAAGACAGAGAGGCGTCATGTTTCTGTGCGTTACCGTCGTCTGGAGCCGGGCAGAGAGCAGCGGGCCTGTGGCTTGAGTCAGGAGGTAGCTACATCTCGAGTGAGAGGCTACATATTGAGCTCATGTTTTTTTATTTTTATCGTTTAAATCCTCAAAAAGGAGCACAAATGCAGTAAATAACCCGATATTGAAGTTAAGCGAGATAACGTAAACCCGTCGGTGTGGAGTAACCCGGGGTAATTGCTGATGGGCTGCAGAGGAAGTGGCAGAGCTCGGCCTAGTCTGGAAGCCCTTCAAATATGACGGGGATAGGGCTTATGTCCGCTTGGGATTTTCTTCACTCGAGCCATTTTACGCCACGGATGCTCTTCCAGCACCAACACTCCTCTGTATGCCACGTTTAGCAGGTTTTTGGTGCTTGTTGTGCTGCAGTTCTTCTTCCAAAGCTTAAGGTGAAGGCAGATGCTGTGTTTAATGATGATATGCAGTGTGCTGATGCTCCTCGGGACGCGGTGCGTAAATGGACACGTTGTAAAGTGGATTTGTGGAAGGATGGTGCAGTGATGTTGCAGAAGGATGGGAGACTCCTGTGAGCAGCCGCCCGGGCCTGCTCCTGCCTCGGGGTGTCACACTGGCCCCGATTTACTCCCATCAACCCTGCTGGGATGGCATTTGTCTCACTGCTGTTTTAAGGTCAGCACAGATATAGGCTAGTGGTGACAGGTTCTGGTTAATAGTGTATGGATTTAATGGGAAAACGAGAGCAATCAGTTAAAAACATTGATTTAATAAGAGCAAACTGTGGCAAATATCACTGGGAGAGAAATTGTCCCCATGGCAACAACCTCTATTACCTCTAAATGTAAGTAATGAGAGTAATGCATTGTTAAAAATGAGTCAAATTAAGCTCAAATGTTGCTTTTTTTAAATTATAAGTTGAGCTGCAGCAGATGTGAGCTGTGGCATTAGTGCTTCTCTCTAGTTTTGGGTTTTTAACATCAGCCAGATTAAAAATCATGTTGGGTCTGAACTGTTAAAGCAGACACTCTTAATCCAAAAGCAAAGAGCAGAATGGGTTTTGATTTTCAGCGATGTTCTGACTCTTTGAACCCACTGATGTCACGGCCGTATCAAAGACTGATTAAACATGGATTGCTCAGAGGGTCTGACTAACTTTATTGACCTTATTATGTAACAAGGATTAACGAGAAGAAAAAAAGGCCTCACATTAAAAAGCAACATTGGTATCAAATTACAAAATGAATCTCTTTGGCTCTAAAGCCACATATTCATTAGAAAGTTTTTAGGAAGTCTATAATATACAATTTATCTTTAACACATAATAGTAGCTGCTAAAATTGTAAAAAGTAGTGTTTTAAATGTAATTATAATATGTAAAAGGGTCTGTCTTTACATTCAAATGTTTAAAAATGATATTATTGCAGAGTTTTCTTCCTCCGTCTGCCTCGTACACGCCACGCTCTCTGAAAATATGCCTCGCAGCAGCTTATCTTTACCCCCACACCTACACTTACCCCGTCACAGAGGAGCCTGGGGAGTTCCTTGTGCATTACTGGCAGGTTGGCATATCATTTTGGAACTTAAAAATGTCATAAATCAATATTCTTCTCCTCTTCTTGTTTTAAAACGAGAGGGAGATGCCCACTCGTGCTTTTTTTTTTTTTAGCTTTTCCCCAAATCAATACAAAATGGCCACTTTGCAGTTTATGAAGCGTCTCTGTAAAATGTTATTAGTCATGTATGAACGCTTTTATGCAGCCTCACACTCCTCTGGCACTTTGTTGTAGCCCCTTTACTCATTTACTTCATTCTATCAATATCTATTTAACTCCAGCAGTGTCATTATTTTATACTGAAACACCGGAGACACGAGGAATACTCCGACCGTCTGGAAAATCCTGCACACGTTCGACGTCTTAGGAGTCAAAAGTGGGTCATGGTGCCAGTGTGCTTCACATTGTTGTATTTATTGCACATAAGCTCCGGTTCGTACAGCGACACTGACTCATGCACAAACACACACACAAACACACACACTGACACTCACAGTTCACAAAAAATAGGCCATTCAACTCGCTCCACTGTCTCTGCCTGACGTCGTAGTGTTTGCTTCAGAAACACATTCTGTCCAGCTCAGTCTGTTCGTGAGAATAGCTTTTTTTTTTTTTTGGACAATGATTTACAATAATGCCCCGGTGACTGTGCCGTGCTCCTGAGGCTTTTACAGAGGTCCCGCATCAAGGTTATTAAAGTTTTATGTGGATTTATGCAGTTTGATGAGCCTTTCTAATCATGGTTTTATGGAAACAATAATGGCTGACAGTAAAAACTCTTTCACGAATACATCTCACTCAGTTAATAGTAAAGTATTATGGCTGCTTCATTTGGAGTTATGTTAAAATGACTTTTTAAGACTAATTCACAGTCTTAGTTTAATCGGGACGAGGGACACATACACAACAGTTGCATTAAAGTATGTTTAATTAGAGACGTAGGAGTTCTTTTGGAGTAATCTGTAAACACATGTTGTAACGTCCACAACCTTTAAATCCGTTAAACGTCTTTAGGCTGAGATTTTGGTGCAGACTATAAAACGTCAGACCGTGTCATTTCCTGCAACAGAAGCTGGTTTGTAAAGAGCTGGATTTTCCTTCACGTTATTTTTCTGTGAAAGGTACTGGTTACTCTTTATTCTTGTTTCTAAATCCTTTTGGTGCAGTTTTAAATCTAAGATGCATTTCTTCTTTGGACTTTATTACTGCTTTATTTATAGATATTGTTTAATACGCATTGTTGGATATTTATGTGATTTTTCCACCTCCTGCTACACTCTTTATGTATTTGATTGTGTGATTATGTTGAGAATTTGCCACTAAACAAATTGGCTCAACAAAAGAAGCATAAATTTATCAACAAGTAAATCCATTACAATGTGTTTTAGATCTGAATCTTTTGCATATTAACCTTCTTTGAGATTTCACACTGACGCAAAACCTGCTTGTGTCACATTCAACTTTAACAAAATACATTAAAGCCGCAAGCGGCGTCAAAGGCCCTCGCATCCCTTGCGGCCGCGGGGGGGCACGTTTACTCGGGAAGACTGCACGTCGCCTCCCCTTGCAACTGTGGGAGCTCAATTTAGCGTTTAATTTCAGCCTCCCATTCATTTACATTACATGTCTCGAGCGTATCCATGGCAACATGGTTGTAGATAGGGGGTCATTGTGATTGGGTTTTTTGTTCAGCATGACATCAGGGATGTGTGTACCAAATTTCATGTCTCTAGACCAAACTAAATTTTTGGCCCCCATTATAATTTTGTAGGGGGCGCTGGAGAGCCAGTTTTAAAGATAGCCCTATCATTTGCATATCATTGTGTTCAGGTCATTAATGTGCACAAATGCTTCATTGGGTCCAACCAGATCCAACAATGTTTGTAAAAGTTAGAGGAGATTTTCTTTTTCCAAAAATGGCCTCCTCGTTAGGGGCTCGTTACGACCACACCCATTAAGATATCAAAAAACCACTTGATAATTTTTGTCGGCTCAGGTGTCTAGATGATTCTGACCAAATTTGGAGTCTTTTGGATGAAAACCCTAGGACAAGTAGTGTTTTGAATGAGGGGTGCGATTTTGGGCGTTGCATGTTTCACCCAAAATGGCGGACTTCCTGTTTGTCAGCGGGCAAAGCTATAATAATATTTTTTGTTTGCCTCGGGGTAAGGAATGTGTGTACCAAAGTTGGTGGCTTTACGGCAAAAAAAAAGCACTTTCACTTCCCATTGGGCTAATGTATTTCCATTTTCCAGGGTGCGCTGTCGAGCCACCTTTTTATGGATTTTTATGCGACCCCCAAAATAAATTATTTTTCGCCGATCCTGAATTTTGGGCAAAGTTTGGTGAGTTTTTGAGCACGTTCAGGGGGTCAAATTAACGCTGAAAGTGTCAGACAAAAAAAAAAAAAAATAATAATAATAATTAAAGCCGCAAGCGGCGTCAAAGGCCCTCGCATCCCTTGCGGCCGCGGGGGGGCACGTTTCCTCGGGAAGATCGCACGTCGCCTCCCCTTGCAACTGTGGGAGCTACATTTAGCGTTCAATTTCAGCCTCCCATTCATTTACATTACATGTCTCCAGCGTTCCCATGGCAACACGGTTTTAGGTAGGAGGTCATTGTGATTGGGTTTTTTGTTCAGTATGACATCAGGGATGTGTGTACCAAATTTCATGTCTTTAGACCAAACTAAATTTTTGGCCCCCATTATAAATTTATAGGGGGCGCTGGAGAGCCAGTTTTCAAGATAGCCCTATCATTTGCATATCATTGTGTTCAGGTCATTAATGTGCACAAACGCTTCATTGGGTCCAACCAGATCCAACAATGTTTGTAAAAGTTAGAGGAGATTTTCTTTTTCCAAAAATGGCCTCCTTGTTAGGGGCTTGTCACGGCCACACCCATTAAGATATCAAAAAATAAATTGATAATTTTTGTCGGCTCAGGTGTCTAGGTGATTCTGACCAAATTTGGAGCCTTTTGGATGAAAACCCTAGGACAAGTAGTGTTTTGAATGAGGGGTGTGATTTTGGGCGTCGCATGTTCCACCCAAAATAGCGCGCTTCCTGTTTTTGAAGTGGCAAAGCCATAATAATATTTTTTGTTTGCCTCAGGGTAAGTAATGTGTGTACTAAAGTTGGTGACTCTACGGCAAAAAAAAAGTACTTTCACTTCCCATTGGCCTAATGTATTTCCATTTTCCAGGCTGCGCTGTTGAGCCACCTTTTTATGGATTTGTATGGCAGTGGCAACAAATATTATTGCTCAAAGGTCTTGAATTTTGGGTGAAGTTTGGTGCGGTTTAATTTACGTTTAGGCGCATAATTTAGCGTTGAATTTATCCTCCCATTCATTTAAATTACATGTTTCGAGCATTCCCATGGCAACATGGTTGTAGATAGGGGGTCATTGTGATTGGCTTTTTTGTTCGGCATGACATAAGGAATGTGTGTACCAAATTTCATGTCTCTAGACCAAACTAAATTTTTGGCCCCCATTATAAATTTAGAGGGGGCGCTGGAGAGCCAGTTTTGAAGCTAGCCCTATAATTTGCATATCATTGTGTTCAGGTCATTAATGTGCACAAACGCTTCATTGGGTCCAAAAAGATCCAACAATGTTTGTGAAAGTTACAGGAGATTTGATTTTTACAAAAATGGCCTCCTCGTTAGGGGCTCGGTACGACCACACCCATTAAGATATCAAAAAACCAATTGATAATTTTTGTCGGCACTGGTGTCTAGATGATTCTGACCAAATTTGGAGCCTTTTGGATGAAAACCCTAGGACAAGTAGTGTTTTGAATGAGGGGTGCGATTTTGGGCGTCGCATGTTTCACCCAAAATGGCGGACTTCCTGTTTGTCAGCACGCAAAGCCATAATAATATTTTTTATTTGCCTCGCGGTAAGGAATGTGTGTACCAAAGTTGGTGGCTTTACAGTAAAAAAAAAGTACTTTCACTTCCCATTGGCCTAATGTATTTCAATTTTCCAGGGTGCGCTGTCGAGCCACCTTTTTATGGATTTTTATGCAACCCCCAAAATAAATTATTTTTCGCCGATCCTGAATTTTGGGCAAAGTTTGGTGAGTTTTTGAGCACGTTCAGGGGGTCAAATTAGGGCGGAAAGTGTCAGACAAAAAAAAAAAAAAATAATAATAATAATAATAATCACAGCGAAAACAATAGGCCCTCCCGGCGAATGCCTGGCTCGGGCCTAATTAAAGCCGCAAGCGGCGTCAAAGGCCCTCGCATCCCTTGCGGCCGCGGGGGGGCACGTTTACTCGGGAAGACTGCACGTCGCCTCCCCTTGCAACTGTGGGAGCTCAATTTAGCGTTTAATTTCAGCCTCCCATTCATTTACATTACATGTCTCGAGCGTATCCATGGCAACATGGTTGTAGATAGGGGGTCATTGTGATTGGGTTTTTTGTTCAGCATGACATCAGGGATGTGTGTACCAAATTTCATGTCTCTAGACCAAACTAAATTTTTGGCCCCCATTATAATTTTGTAGGGGGCGCTGGAGAGCCAGTTTTAAAGATAGCCCTATCATTTGCATATCATTGTGTTCAGGTCATTAATGTGCACAAATGCTTCATTGGGTCCAACCAGATCCAACAATGTTTGTAAAAGTTAGAGGAGATTTTCTTTTTCCAAAAATGGCCTCCTCGTTAGGGGCTCGTTACGACCACACCCATTAAGATATCAAAAAACCACTTGATAATTTTTGTCGGCTCAGGTGTCTAGATGATTCTGACCAAATTTGGAGTCTTTTGGATGAAAACCCTAGGACAAGTAGTGTTTTGAATGAGGGGTGCGATTTTGGGCGTTGCATGTTTCACCCAAAATGGCGGACTTCCTGTTTGTCAGCGGGCAAAGCCATAATAATATTTTTTGTTTGCCTCGGGGTAAGGAATGTGTGTACCAAAGTTGGTGACTTTACGGCCAAAAAAATGTACTTTCACTTCCCATTGGCGTAATGTATTTCCATTTTTCTAGGGCGCGCTGTCGAGCCCCCTTTTTATGGATTTGTATGGCAGTGGCAAAAAATATTATTGCTCCAAGGTCTTGAATTTTGGGTGAAGTTTGGTGCAGTTTCATTTACATTTAAGACCTAAATTTAGCGTTGAATTTATCCTCCCATTCATTTAAATGACATGTTTCGAGCGTTCCCATGGCAACACGGTTGTAGATAGGGGGTCATTGTGATTGGCTTTTTTGATCGGCATGACATAAGGGATGTGTGTACCAAATTTCATGTCTCTAGACCAAACTAAATTTTTGGCCCCCATTATAAATTTAGAGGGGGCGCTGGAGAGCCAGTTTTGGAGCTAGCCCTATAATTTGCATATCATTGTGTTCAGGTCATTAATGTGCACAAACGCTTCATTGGGTCCAAAAAGATCCAACAATGTTTGTGAAAGTTACAGGAGATTTTATTTTTCCAAAAATGGCCTCCTCGTTAGGGGCTCGTTACGACCACACCCATCAAGATATAAAAAAACCACTTGATAATTTTTGTCGGCACTGGTGTCTAGATGATTCTGACCAAATTTGGAGCCTTTTGGATGAAAACCCTAGGACAAGTAGTGTTTTGAATGAGGGGTGCGATTTTGGGCGTAGCATGTTTCACCCAAAATGGCGGACTTCCTGTTTGTCAGCGGGCAAAGCTATAATAATATTTTTTGTTTGCCTCGGGGTAAGGAATGTGTGTACCAAAGTTGGTGGCTTTACGGCAAAAAAAAAGCACTTTCACTTCCCATTGGGCTAATGTATTTCCATTTTCCAGGGTGCGCTGTCGAGCCACCTTTTTATGGATTTTTATGCGACCCCCAAAATAAATTATTTTTCGCCGATCCTGAATTTTGGGCAAAGTTTGGTGAGTTTTTGAGCACGTTCAGGGGGTCAAATTAACGCTGAAAGTGTCAGACAAAAAAAAAAAAAAATAATAATAATAATAATAATAATAATCACAGCGAAAACAATAGGCCCTCCCGGCGAATGCCTGGCTCGGGCCTAAAAATGTACACACAGTAGAAAGCAGTATTTTAGAGGTAACTTTACTAATACCATTTATCTCAAGCTGAAAAACTGTTAAATCAACATTTCTTCTCCGTTTTCTGAATTCTCGGCCTATTTGTTAATCCAATCGCCCCAAAGACAGCAGCGTGAAAGTAACCTTGACCCAAAATCATTTAAGCTTCTGTGTATCATTGTTACACAGTAGAAAATCCAAAAATAGAAATACGAATGAGACAGTAGAGGTTACATCACGGATAGCCATAGTCTGTAATTGTTTTGTGTTGCCAATTATTTTCCAGAGCACGTGAATATTGAATATGGCAGTAATGAGATTGTCCTGGACTCGGTGGAACCCCTCGGTTTGTGGCTGCGGGGCACGTTTGTAGGTTAATACAGCATTAGTTGTCATGGTGAGGTGACGGTGATGAATTATGAGTTATTCCAGATGTTTACTGTAGTTTAACCAGATTTGGGTTATTTAAATACCCTCTCCTTTTTATTACAAAAAATACAATCATTTTTTGCTTGTATTTGTCTTTTAAATCATTGTTTAATCATTTTATTGTCTGTATGATTCCTTATTTTTCTCCTTATTTGTGCTTCTTTTAATTAAAACAAGTGGCTGAGTTATTTAGAACTAGACTTTTGGCTAATAACAAGCTGCATCAGTTCAATTCAAATGACTTTATTAGGAACATCCATTGTGTAGCAGCAAAACACAAACCTAAAAATGTATAATACACAATCAACGAGGTCATCCAGGCTCATTCGTGATCATAAACCTTAAGGATTGTGTATTTTACTTTTTTTTTGTTCCTTTATTGATTATTTAATGTGTTGGTGGCCACATGTTCTAGATCTAGACAGAGCCAAATGAGATTTTTAAGTCTTTTTTAAAAATGTTCTGGTTTTAATGAAAGTATATAGTATAGTAGTAGTATTTTGATTAGAGAATCCTTTATATTATCTAAATATCTACATAAATAATGCAGTCAAGAGAATACAATTTAATAGTATACACTGCTGTCAACATTTTATTTTGACTTTCATATGATTGTAGACTGTTTTTAGGTCCTGGGGTCATTTATCAAGTTGAACTACTGTAAATGTTAAAAATGCTAGACACAAGTAATGGCTGAATAGATCTAGATCTGTACTTTGTTTATATTTGGTTTATCATCCTCTACAGTCTGCAGATAATATGTAACTTTAACTTTAACTCTCAGCTCATACTGTACAGAAAGTATAAATAGCTTCACTTTAACTCCTGTCGTTCAGTGTTATTTTACATTGACTGTCATTGTATAACAAGCCGTGCTGTGGCATAATGTCAGAGTATTGAAAAATGGTTAAAGAAACACTTTGAGCCGTTATTGTAAAGCGTTCTTTCTCCAGAAATGACATTGGCCTTATTCCAGACGGATCTCTGCTCAGAAGTGTTGAAAAAGACCTGACCGTGCACTTTCTGCAACTGTATTTTCTCCACATTTATATTCTTTTCCCCAACCAGTGCATTTTCTCTGTGTAAGGCCTCTTCTGAACTGGTTTCTAAATTCAGATCTCAGACTGTAATTTCCAGTGAACTGCTTTTATTCTCCAAGATTGTAAAAGCTGTAAGAGAGCTTCATTAAAAACCTTTCATTAATGATACTTATAATAGCCTCAAAGCTCATGAACACTAAAGTTGATAACGACGAGAGCCTAATCTCTAATCTTTTAAGAGAAGTTATGTCACGGCTGTCAGTCCGACGCGGCGTAGTTCACCACAAGTGCACAGTAACACATGTAGTACAGACAGTATACAGTAAATCTAAAGCAGCTACTGTACAGAGACCAGTATAAATACAAGTGTTTACTCAAGCTTCGTTAATGTTCATGCTCGTTATTTATAGTTAATCAGTCGTTCGAGTCAAGAAATCACAGGCCACAAGGGAAATAAACACAAAGCAGTGTGTTATGAGTGTGAATTTCACGCTTTAATGTAAATATAAGTAGTCTAACACTTAACTCTTTATAACTGAAATGGATTTGTTTCTAAATGTTTTACTCTGCGCTTTACTGCTTCACACAGATCTTGTGCCTAAAAGGAGAATGAAGAAGAGGAGGAACTGGAAACCTTGGAAGCACTTTGGAAAGTTTCTGTGAAGTCCCAATGAAAGCTTTAGAAGAGCCTCACTAGTGTTTTCAATGGCCAAGAAAGCTCGTGCGAAGGGCGAGAAGCCTGAGGCGCTGATCTCTGCCCTGCAGGCAGCCAACGAAGATCTCAGGTCCAAGCTGACAGACATTCAGATAGAACTACACCAAGAAAAATGCAAGGTACCGAGATATTATTATATTATTGTTGTGGTGGAAATGATTTGAGAGAAATGTGAACAGAATATACAGTAATAATTGAATGTGAATGCTCTGTTTATGTAAAAGTAGAACATGATTTTTGTTTATACACAATGGGCTTAGAAGAGTTAGATTACATGTGTTTTTCATTGTAACTGCTGCTGTGCGTGTGTGTGTTTATTACAGCTGACTGATCAGGTTAAATATTAATGTTGCACATACAGCATCCATCTGTGCTACTCCACGCAGACGAAGATCTGAGGCTAGTTCGTTGTAAAATAATAGTCTTTAATAATCTAATTTGAGTTCTTCTGTGTTGTTTTGCTTTAAGGTGAGCAAGTTGGAGAGAGACAAGGTGCAGGAGGTGAAGCGGGCCCGAGAGCAGGAGCAGCACCGTCACACTGCCATGTTAACGGAGCAGAGGGCCAAGTGGCACGAGGACAAGCAAAAAGAGCTCCAGGCTCTCAGAGAAAACCTGACCCGTCAACATGAACAGGAGCTGGCCCGCCACGCCAAAATAAAAGACCAGGAAAACCAGAGGCTGAAGGCTGCACTGAGCGCCATCCGTGACGGCAGCGGAGAGAAGGTAACAGGACACACGTGGATTGAAAAGAGTAGATTTAAAAGAGCATTGTGTAAAATAAAATATGTGTTCAGTTTGGTGTAATCAGAAGAGTTAGAATAGGCTGAATCAGAAAGTCTGTGGAGCCAGAGATATGATACATCCATAGGCAGACTTTCCTGGAAATAAGAGGTTTCTGTTAAAGTGAGTCATGGTCTTTGTAAATATCATTAAACCTGGAAATGTTTTATTTTTGTATCAAATCAATACTTTTTTTGTTAAGGTGCGCACAGCACTAACCCTAGAAGCCAAGGAGGACGCCCGGCGCTTCTTCGACCAGGAGAGAGTTAAGCTCCTCCAGGAAATAGCGGAGCTGAAGTCTGTGAAGAAGCAGACGGATGAGGCTCTGAGTAACATGATCCAGGCCGACAAGATGAAGGCCGGCGATCTGAGAGTGGAGCACCAACAGCACCAAGAACAGATCTCAAAGATCAAGTGGGACTGTGAGAGGGACATCCGCAGACTTGTAGGCACAAATACACTGTTATGGATTATCTAAGGCTAATAAATAAATGAATTAAAGCATCGTTACTTGTTTGGTTCTAGGTGGATGAAATCAAATCTAAAGACCGCACCATCTTTGCTCTGGAGAAGGAGCTAGAGTCTACAACTGGTTTCTTACAAAAACTGCAGCTTCAAAAAGACGCTCTGGATGAACAACTGTTTCTTGTGAAAGAAGCTGAGTGTGGCCTGGGCAGTCCCAAACGAGAGATTCCAGGGAGAGTTGGAGATGGAGCAGAGCACTGTGGAAGTCCAGTGAGTTCTTCTCTTACAGAGCCCACCGTCTGTCTGTCACGTATTCATGTCATCTGTTATTTAAGCTCTCATTACTTCAAACTATAATGTTTCAATTAATTACATCAGTTTGATGAGTTGAATAACTTTATCCATTGATGATCGAATGATCCAAAGTTCTTTAGAACAAGCACAAGACACATGTTCACAGGCTCAGTTTAATCATTGGAGCAGTAAGTGACATATTGAACAAAACTCATCAGAAAGTGGCCTTCGACCTGTCACTGCACATCACTTTAGCAGAGCTATAAATAATTAGGATTTGTTTGGTCCAGGACATGAGGAGAAACCAGAGGCGTATCGCTGAGCTCAACTCAACTATACGTAAACTGGAAGATCGTAACTCACTGCTGGTTGATGAGAGGAGCGAACAGGTAGAAATCTCACACTTTCATCCCTTCTGCTTTGGATTTTCACCATTTTATTTTTATATAAATAAAGTTTTTTCTTTAATTCCAACAGATAAAGCGTGTAAGAGAAGCAGAAAAGCAGTGTAAGCCTTTGCTGGACAAGAACAAGCTTTTAAATAAGAGAAACGACGACTTGACTCAGACTATCCAGAAGCTGGAAGAGAAACTTAAAACTCTGTCCAAGGAGAACTCTGAAATGGTCAGTACATGTTGCATAACATTTTATAAGCTTTGAGGTTTTAGTTTGAGAAGATTTGAAGATTTGAATTGTGGTGTTATTTCTGTGCCTTTGTAGAAAGAGAAGATGAGCTCTCATCCTCCACTAAAGAAGCTAAAGTCTCTAAATGACTTGGACCAAGCCCACGATGACCAGGAGATAGCCTTTCTAAAGCTTCAGGTCCTGGAGCAGCAGAACATGATTGACGAGCTGACCAGGGTACTTTAATGTGTTTACTCATAAAATATATTCACAAAGACAATCATTATCCTCAGTCATATCTTTGCAAGCTGTTGTTAGATTGCAGTAAATAACTTTTTTATTAATCTTCTCAGGACAGAGAAAAACTCCTCCGAAAGAAAAGACATAAAAGAAGCTCCAGACCAATTAAGGTACTCATTATACTCTAGTCATGTGCATTGTCATTCATTTCTTGAACAGAAAGGACTGATCGCTTCTTCCCACAGAGACACATTGTAGTTGACACATTTTTTGGATACGACGAGGAGTCGATGGACTCTGAGACGTCCTCCGTGGCGTCATTTCGGATGGACAGGACTCCGGCCACTCCTGATGAGGATATAGAGGATGTGAGGACTTTTGTTAAGAATAATAATAATAAACATGACTGAATATACAGTACACGGTGTTCCTTTAAGTCTTAAATGTCTGTTATTCCCATTAAACTCTTTCCATTTCAGAACCAGTGAGAGAATTATCCCTAAACAACCATATAGTTTGACCTCTAATTGAATTTTTCAAACAGGCTGTAGGCAACGAGGAGTCGGAGCTGCGTTTCCGTCAGCTGACCAGGGAATACCAGGCTTTACAGCGAGCTTACGCCCTGCTGCAAGAGCAAAAAGGAGGCTTACTGGACGCTGAGATGGAGGCAAAGGTCAGTTCTGAGAAAAAAGGGAAATAAATTCACTTAAAAAGAAAGTGATATTTACAGTTAATAGTCAGTTCAAGTAGCTTTTATTTGCACATCCCAGAAATAAGCCCTGTTAACTGTTGATGCTTACTCAGTTGATCTTGAAACACAAAAGAAAAATATGAGTTCATACATATAACTATTTAATATAATGTAAAAAAAGTAAAGATTGTTTAGTTTACTTCTCTACGTGTTTAAGGCTAAGCTTTATGTGTTGGTTGTGTGGTAAATAGCATGAAGCTGATCAGCGTTAGTTAAAGTTTACATTATATTGCATGTGTTTTCTTCTATACGGTCTATAATTAACATTCTAAATACGTAAATAAGAACTGGGACGATCCAAGTAACTGCTGTAAAGGCTGTTGCTCAGATGCATTAGTTTATAAAAGTTGTTGTGAAAGGTTTCATGAAGCTAAGAACTGGTCACCTGGTTTAAATAATACACTTTTACAATATGTAAACTTTTGTGATATGAGAATAATACAATGAAGGTGTAATTGTTTGTGTGAAATCTTTCTTTTATTTTGCATGTTTAGGCTCAAGAGCAAATGAAAGCAGAAGTTCTCAGGTACAAAGCCAAAATAGAGGATTTGGAAAAAGAGCTCACCCTGAGGGGACAGGTAAGAAACAATATGAATCACAGGTAATGATGCACACACAGGCAAATCCCACAGATCCAGGCAGTTAAAAGTAAATGTCTTTAATGTCAACTGGAGAGGACTAAGAGATAAACAGACGAAGAACAATGCACACATTAGACTGATGCCTTTGATACTTACACTTACACTAAAGAAAAACCTCTTTAAATGTTCATTATCGATTCAAAGACACGGAAAGAGTTCAAGAAACATTTTAAATATTACAAATCTGATGTCTCTTACGTTGTTCCTTCTCTACAGGACTCCAAATGGGTGGAAGAAAAGCAGCTCTTTTTACGAAGGAATCAGGAGTTATTAGATAAGGTTAGAAATGCTTTGCTTTCCTTTCGTAAAATAATCTATAGCTGTATTCTTCTTGTTTAATCTTGTCACATGACTGTCCAGTTGGAAAAGGTCGAAGCCGAGAACAGTCGGGTTCAGGTGGAGCTTCAGGACTCCAGAGACCAGAACGAACTACTGGAGTTCAGGATCCTGGAGCTGGAGGTGAGCCACGAGTCATTTTAACTCTTGTATTAAATGACAAGTCCTATTTGAAGTGAATCCATAGATTTTACTGTAGATCTTTAAAAGTTATCCAATAAATGCACAAATTAAACTCTGTTATGTAATAAATGACTTATGTAAAGCAAGTGTAGCATTCTGTTAGATCCAAAAGTATTTTACTAGGTCTTAAATAGGTCTGTATATGAGCATAATGTTTTATTCTGCTCGAAACATTTTACAAGTTACCGGACGTTTTCTCTTCTGTCATCCAGCACAACTACTGTACACACTTATAATACTCAACAGTGGCTAATAAAAATACAGAACAGCGTCAGAAATGACACATTATGGATCCATTACCAATTTCTTAAAGATGTTTTATTACAAATATTGTGGAATAAAGCCTAGAACATGACTTTATTGGGCTTATCACACATGAAAATAAATGATTGAGTACAGTTTGTTCCATGTCAACTCTAAGTCTTGAGTTTTCCATTGAGCTGAGAGACGTGCAGCCCACAGTCTGTCAGTCCTGAGAGGAACATGACAGAGGGCTTGGTGTTGGAGCTGTGCTGCAGTGCAGATGCAGGAGGGAGTCTGGGGCTGCGCTGCCCCCTAGTGAGCAGACGGGGAAGTGCTCTGGAGGGTTTGGGACAGGACTGATGCAGCAAAGCAGTAGAGATGAACTATTCTAGAAACAAATCTGGAGATGAGATAAATGCTGCTGCAAACACACACTCTCAATAAATAGTTTATGATTATTAGTTTAGTTTATTAAAGGTGTTTATGGGATGGTTTCTGGAGAGGTGTGTTCTTGTGAAATGGCAACTACTAAAATGAATTTGAGGCTGTTATTTTGATAAGATTTAGGAGTTAAAAAGCTGTATTGTATAACAGAATGTAAAGATTATGCTGCAGAAAAGGATTAAATAAGGATCAGAAACACTTATAACTTATAATATGTCTTTGTAGGAACGTGAGAGAAGGTCGCCTCCGTTTAATCATTTGAGGATGCACCCGTTTTCTGAAGGCGTCAGTGCTTTGCAGATCTACTGCATGAAGGAAGGAGTCAAGGTAAGAAAAGAGATGAGACACTGATGAAAGGAAGACTGATCACAGAAAAACACAAGATCGTTTGTTTAAATTAATGTTTTTCTCTTCAGGACGTGTGTATTCCTGATCTCATCAAGCTCCTAGACATCCTCGGAGACAACGGGGTGATTCTCCTTAAACATTACAAAAATAATGCCCATCTAATTGAAATTCATTGACCACTTTACCTTCTCTTTCTTTCCAGAACTTGAGGAATGAGGAACAGGTGGCCATTATTCAAGCTAGTACTGTGTTGTCACTCGCAGAAAAGGTGTGTTTGGTGAATATAACAAACAGGGATGGGCTTCTGGACAAACACTTTTAGTAAATTCATTGTTTGTTGCCCTTCAGTGGATCCAGCAGATTGAAGGGACCGAGGCAGCTCTGCACCAGAAGATGGTCGACCTCGAGATAGAGATGGTGAGAACTTTGTGATGGCTTCAGGAGTTTTTGATAATATTTTGAAGCTTTAGCATTAAAAGTGAGACAAGTGCATCATTGGGACAAACTGTTTTTCTGTCCAGCTGTAGGTTTTGACCCTAACCACTTTTTCACTTCATTACTTTTTACAGGAAATGTTCTGTAAACAGAAAGGGTATCTAGAAGAGGAGCTGGACTACAGAAAACAAGCTCTGGACCAGGCCTACATGGTACGTTCAGGACACTCTCAGGACAAGTAATGGCAGCTTAAGTGATGGGTTTAGGCTTGTAGTATTTCCGATGAGTGTGAAATACTTTAATTACCTGTGTCTATCTATAAAATAAGAGCTAATATCAGTTCATTTCATTTAATCTCAGCAAATCCAGGAGCTGGAAGCAACATTGTACAACTCCCTGCAGCAAGACAAGGTTAGTTTAAGGATATGTCGTGTTATTCTAAGAAACTACACACATTGCGGTATTATAATTGTTTTTAACGCTGCCTGTGTCCTTCAGGTGATAAAGTACGGTGAACCCCTGAACGAGCTTCAGAAGGACGAGCTGCGGACGGCTGTGGAGAAGCTGAGGAGGCAGATGTTGAGGAAGAGTCGCGAGTACGACTGTCAGATCCTCCAGGAGAGGATGGAGCTGCTGCACCAGGCCCACCAGGTCGGACCCCGCCTCTGTCCCGTGTCACGTCTGTTATAAACCAGCGTAATAACGACCTCTATGAACTTATGTTTGCAGAGAATCCGTGACCTCGAGGACAAGACGGAAATACAGAAAAGGCAGATTAAAGACTTGGAGGAAAAGGTAAGACAAAAGATACAGATAAACATAAATCCTGAGAGTTATATGAATCATTTAGTTCAGTTTTTAACACAATAGTACATATTTATATAGGTTTAAACCACTAAATACAGCACTGTAAAGAGTTTTTGGATGTCTTTACCAATGCTTTGTGAATTATGAATACTTCCCAAACATTTGTCATAGTTCAAGCCAAGCATCCGTTTGTAATTTTAAGCTTTTATTTGATATTTTGGAGTTTCCCCTTGTAGCGTTACACAGAAATGTTCCTGTTCCTGTGTCTGCTGTCACTAACACATGTCGAGTGTTTCTCTAATTCTCCTCTTCTTCTTTGTCTCTTCTTTCTGTTCCCTTTGTTGTTATTCCTTGTGTCTTTATTTCTTCTCCAGTTTTTGTTCCTTTTCTTGTTCTTTTCTCTCGCTTTTATCCTTTGGCCTTGAAGTCTGTGGCGTGTCCCGTAGCAGAGGTGAGTCCCTCAGACCCAAACTACCTCCATTTCCTCTCAGCATTTCATGTTTCATTTCTAACTTTGCACAACCTTAGATACAAACTACTCTCTTTCTTATCCCTCTTTTGTTATTGACCCTTTTTTTTTTTTACCACATAGAACTAAATAAACAAAAAATAACCTTTCATAAAACTTAATGGAAACAAAATACCATTGCTGACTTATTACAACATAGATTAAGGATAATAAAATAAACAGTATACACCTACATTGACTAATCCTTTGTGTGTTTTCTCTTTGTCTCAGGTGTGTCCGCTCAGAGACCTTGTTTGTGATGCAGTGTTGTTTGTTTTCTGGACCTCAGTGGAAGAGTTGTCGAGTTGTGGCCGCTGTCAGTTTTCGGTGGATGTGTCGTGTGCTGGACATGGACGTTTAGTTTTCATTTTATTTTATTTTATTGGGACGGGATTCTCAGGACGCTGCTTGGTTTGAGTTGGATTAAACACACCTGAGACACAGCGCAAAGACTGAACGATAGATTCACGTAAACTTCACTGATATATATATGCATCCGTCGAGACAAACGTACGCAGATGCAAACACACAAATACACACAGATGCTTTGACAAATCTAAACCAAAGCCTGGGAACTATTCTCTCTGCTGTGCAGGGAAATAATGTGTCATTCACTATTGTTCAGTCACTGCTGGAGTACAAACAGACACTCTGACTATGTTCACATCGTAGGAAAAAGTGATCCAGAGCAGATTTTTGGAGATTACATCTTTGTTTTGGTAAGAAGTCGTTCTCATGCTTGAAAACACAAGAAGAAAGACAACAAGGGGCAGTGGAACAACCCAAAGAACCATTAAGTGAGTGAATTTGGTTTAAAATAAAAACATTTAACCAGATTTGTTAAGATTTGATTCGGATCTGAAAGAAAATCATCACTATTTTACATTATTTAGCAATTTAACTAATAAAAATAAGATTACATTTAGTTTACTTAATTTAGTTCATTATTTAAGTTCTTCATATGCACCTGATAAAAGTTCTGTACCCCTAAAGGACAACAGAAACACATCATGATCACTTACACGCTGCTAAAAAAGCAAACTGGAGCCACTTCTTTCTGAAATGTGAACATAGCCATCAACGACTAGACACGACACTAGGCCACAGCTTCTTCTTTTTTTCCATAAACTAAAAGGACGGCGAAGACGAACGCGTCGACCTCTCGTCGAACTGGAGCCGACTCAGGGCCCCGAGCGCAGAGGCCGCTGGGACAGACTGGTCTCAGGTCAGATTATAAACTAGGAACTAAGGACCGCTTGACCTGCCTTCGCTGTTCCCAGAATGGTGCTTACTCAAACCACTCGGACTCTCCGGAGGGACTCGAGAAAGACGGGGACACGCTCTCTACGGAGGACGGCGTGAAAAGACTTTTAAACAATAGAAACGGGACACTCAGGTTGTCTTCATTCACACTAGACCGAAAGAAGAGAAGAATGAACTCTGCCAATCACGGATCTCCATCAGTATCTACAGATTGTGAAACGACACAACTCATTTTTTTTAAAAGCCAGCGGACTGTATGAGCTTTACTCTGGTTATATTTTTGTCAACTTTTTTTAACAGCTCTTATTACACAGATACACAGTGTCCTAGGATTTCTTCTGCAAACTGTCTGACTTCTGTAATATAATATAAACATTTGTTGATATGTACATGCGTCTGAATGATTTAATGTCGACCATTATTTCTGTGATATAGTGTATGCACTTTTCTTTGTCTCTCTCCGAAGCAGCTCGAACGGTGGACACACGACGCGACCCTGAAGACCATGACTTGCTGTTTTATTGTGGTGACAGCTGCAAAGATTGGATTATGAATGTGGAAATAACCTACTATCCCCTCTCCTTCCCTAATGTCTCTGTCCTGATTCCGCTGTCTGCCTGCAGGGGGTGCTGGTTTCACCTGAGCGACTATCAACGCGCCCTTTAAACACAACACAACTTTTAACGTGTAAATATCTCGGGCCTGCCTTGTAATATACTGTCACTGACTTTAACTTTGGTAATTGGGAGTTAAATTGAGACGTTATGTTTACAAAAAGTGCAATGTAATTTTGGCTTTTACGGTAAATTAATCTGTTTCGAGTTCTTCACTGCAAGACGTATAAACATCATGAACTGACTGATTTCTCAATGAAGAGTGTTTTTATTTGACTAACCAAGCCTTCTTTTGGTACTAACATCAACCATTTTACTAAAAACACACGCAGGCATCCACTTTCCCAAACTCAAACTGCAACTTTACTCTTTTTATTAAATTATCTTTGCACAGTCTTTGCAGTATTCAACAATCGACTGTGTTTTGTCCAAATGAATCTTCCTTCAGACCTGTAACTTCTCGTTAACTTTTCAATAATAACCAACAGTATAAAAGACCCACTCTACTCACTACTACGGAAAGACTGAGACTATTTTTGTGCAAACTCTAACTAGCAGTTGCCTTAAATGCACTTTCCCCTCGTTGCACCTGTTCGTCTGTTTGTATCGTTATTAAAACATCATCGAGTGTATAATCTGTTTATTTTACACAAGATTTCTTACTTTATCCCTGTCTGTCTTCCAACGAGAAATTAACCCTTCATTTAGATTATTAAAAATGAGTAATGCTGGTATATAAATAAAAGATTCATAACCTTTGACCATTTTGCAGTCTCTATATTTGACAAAACAATAATAATAATAATAATATAGCCGCAAGCGGCGATGATCGGCCCTCGCCGTGGCGACCCGGTGCTGGTGCCGAGGTCATGGGGTCGTGACCCGGTGCTGGTGCCGAGGTCGAGCCGTGTTGCCGTCTCAGTCGGGGTTCTTGAAGAAACTGATCAAACATTTTAAATTTGAGCCAAATCGGAAAAAGTATGTGTAAGTTATGTCAGAGTTTGTGGCCAAAACTCCAAAAATAGCCAAATTTGAAGGGTCGCCATGGCAACACCGTTTAATATTCTACAAAACCTAAAACAACTTTTAATCAGACACTTCTCGGGATCATGTTCACCAATTTTCAAGTCGTTCGGTCAAACCCCCTCAGACGAGTTCGTTAAAGTACGAAGGGTGCAAATCAGTTGGTCACATGATCAATCCAAGATGGCGGACTTCCTGTTGGTCAGGGGCGTGGCCACAATATAATTTTTTTTCATCTCGAGGATGTTGCATGTATGTGCCGAATTTCGTTAATTCTACGACAAAGTAAGTTTTGGGACGTCCCATTGGAAAACGGGAAGATTTTGTGGTGTTACCATGGCAACACGATTGGAGCTGGGGTATGCACATCATTGGCTTTTTGATCAGGGTCATGTGAGGGACACATGTGCCAAATTTCATTTGTCTACTGAAAAAAAAATTTTTTTGCCCCATACAAACATGTTTTTAAGGTTTTTGCTCTGCAGGGCGCTATCGAACCCATCCTGAATTTTCCCATTTAAATCTGTTTAGGGCCCGGGACTGAGCAAATGATTCAAATTTGAGCCAAATCGGACAAAATTTGTGCGATTTATAACACTTTCTTTTTTGGTGGCGAGCAGCGGAAAGTAACGAAAAGTCGCAGCGTTGCAGCGGCAACACCGTTTAATATTCTACAAAACCTTCAAGAAACTTTTAATGGGTCCACTTGTCTAGATGATGTGGAGCGAGTTTGGTGTCGTTTGGTTTGGCGCCCTGGAGACGAGTTAGTTCAAGTTCGAGGGTGGGATTTTTACAAAAATCTTATTTTGAAAGTTTAATCCAAGATGGCCGACTTCTGTTGGTGCGTTGCTCCATCACAATATAATTTTTTGCCCGTACTGACATAACAAATAATCCTCAATTTCATTCGTCTACGAAACTTGACTCTCAGGACATCCCATAGGGGTCTCACTCCAGGGGCGCTGTCGCGCCTTTTTTTGTTGTTTTCTGTTTTGCAAAATAAGATTTTCTTAGGACGGGCAGTCCATGCCAATTTTCGTGAGTTTTCGTTCACGGGAAGCATCCTAAAAATGGGCAAATAGAGGATGAAAAAAAGAATAAAAATAATA